>CABEEJ010002866.1:1735-15065 GCA_901482245.1 Timema douglasi
GGGGGGGGGGGGGGGGGAGGGAACCCATGTCTTATAAAGTTTGAATTTGGAGGATTTCTTTTAAGATACCATTAAAAATGTGTCTGATGATGTTTTAAATCTTGAGTACATGACCTGAATGTCGTCAGTTTTTTTCAAAATGGCCACCAAATATAATACATGGTTTTAAACGTTTAACAGCATTTAATTCGTAATGTAACCAAGTTTGGTATCAAATAAAGGCTCTTATTTGTGGAAATGCAACTAATCACACTTTATTTACATATAGTAACATCATTCATAGAAATAGCACTTAAATTAGGGTGTATTATATTATTTATAAAATATAATGGGCACTTCAACCTGATACGGGCAGACCAGGAGAGAAACTGGGATTTACAAGTGTTAGTATCTCAAAGAGCACTGCCTTTGTTCCTTGCATTTGGAAAAATAAATTACGCAAGATGGAGGATATATATCTTGAAGATGGCAAAAAACTGGAATCATTACAACCCACCCCTTATGCGTCATTTAAGAAGGGCAGCTTTGTTGCTAATCATGGAACCAGAAAGGTTATTAGTGTTGGAATGGACCAAGCTCTTGAGCAGGTCTTTAATAAACCTGCTAAAGGTAATGGAGGCATCATCGTACTTACTCGCCAGAAGCAAGCAGTTGTACAAAGATACGTCATTAAACGGGAGAAATTATGCGTAGGTCAGTTCTATAAAAATATGTGTGCTCTCCAAGATTATTATGATTACACATTGCATCATGAATTCTCACCCACTTTAACTCATTCAGATGAGGAAGCATTGAAGGCATAATGGATTTCATAAATGAACTAAAGAATCGTTTTGATTTAAATAATGCACAAGACAAGTTGTACAACATTGTAAATGGTAAACATTTGATGAACATGAGGAGAACGTAACGTTTACATGTTACAAAATGGGAGAAACAGCATACAAGATATTCAGGAAAGAAATATTCGTTGATAAGTCCAAGAAGCTCTTCGATAAAGTGGCTAATATGAAGATGTCCAGTTCTTGGCAACACACAAAGAAAATTCCGACCCAAAATGAGACTTCTGATGCCCAACCTTTAATTTATGTTGCACGAGAAAGAGGAAATTCCATTGATCAGTAGTTGTGCTATGAACTCGTTTCTACATCGTTACTTTCAACAAAAGATAGATTTCTAAAAAAACCTTGATAAGACAAGTTTGGTACAAGAATTAGAGAAATATCTTAAATTATTATTATTATTATTATTATTATTATTATTATTATTATAAGCATCGCGTCTTACTACCCGTTCGGGTTATACGCACTTACGCTAATGTGTAATGTTAGGGAGATTGTGAGATGAAATGGAGGACCTACAGCTTAACGTGGGATCCGGACCACGGTGGAGGCCTGGCATTCCATACATTCACAAGTTGTGATTAACACACATCTTATCAGAGGTGTAGGAAGGGTTTGGCAATCAAATAAATCTGTGCCGGGACCGAGGATTAGAACCCGGCCCTCCCAGCACAGAAGTCTGACACCTTACCCCTAGACTGTCAGGTCACCTAAGATATTAAATAATAAACTTTTAAAACGCCTCCTCTTTCATCTCACACCATCGCAACCTTGTTTGATTTGATGTTAATTGCATGAAAAACTCAAGCAGCTATGTTTAATTCTATGAAGACTTTTGGGGACTTTGCAAAGCTCATCGTTCGGAGAATAAAAGTAATTGCACTAAAATATTCTAGGATTGACACAATCTTTGATGTATACCAAGAAGATAGTGTTAAATCAGCTGATACAAAGAAAATAGTATTAAATCAGCTGAACAGCAATGAAGAAGAACTACCCCTCCAATTAATATGAATATTGATGGAGTGGAAAACCCTCTTCCAAATAATATGCATGCGTTCTGGGTATCTTCAAGTAATACATATCAGTTGGAGCAGTTCTTCACTCAATACCTAATAGAATGCAATGATTTCAGTGGTAAGCCTATTTATATTGGTGGACTTGGTGAGGATGGGAAAACAAGCATACTTCTTGAAAATGGCAAGAAAGAAGACTTTTCATCTTTACAATCTGACCTGGAGGAGGCTGATGAGCAGCTACTTCTTCGTGTACACCATTCAGTTGCTAGAAATGTAGAGCATCTTAAGACACTGATGTCTTTGTATGCACAGTGTATAATTTCTTTAAAACTTTTAAAAAGGAAAGATTTTCTGAGCTATGGGTTCTTTGTGGAAAGGGTATTACATCACGTGCAGTGCTGATTTTTTTTATCGTATCTTGTACAAGTTCGAAGGACATATCATTGTAGAGTCGATTACCGTATTCTTCTCTATTTTTTTATAATTGTTTTAACCACCAAAGTGGTCTTCTTCTTCTTTTCTTTCTTTCTTTTTATTTCTTAAAATTTTACGCACGCCAAAAAAAAAGCAGTAAAGGCGACCAAAGCGTTTAAACCCATGGTCAAACGTATACTGACGCCTTGCAGGCTTGGCGTGGCACGTGTTGACTGTGTAGACGGAAACTGAGCGTATCGCGAGGCTGCCTCGCGATTTACCGATCAATGCGAGCATTTGATGAGCAGCCTCGCGAGCAGCCTCGCGATGTCGATACCTAGCTTTAGTCTTCTTTGATGTGTGGTAGTCTATCCTCTCAATGCGGGGAAATGTTTCTTATTCGCTATGCACGATAAATATTCGTACATGAAAACGAATATTTTTTCCACACTTGCGTGAGTCATATCGAGCAGTAAATAAACGTGTACTAATAACGCACGTGTGGACATGGCTTAAGAGGTGTCTGCGCGTAAAAAAAATAAAACAATTGTGTAGTTTATTTGTGTTGTGCTTTATTTCTAAAATATGAACTTTCATTTTGTTTTTGTATTAATTTTCTAACTTTCACAGGGGGGTCAACTGACCCTTTGACCCTCCCTTCCCCCGAATCCACACATGGTTGTAAATGTTATATATTTAAAAATACACTAATTGTCTACTAGCAGAGCCAAGAGTCTTGATAGTTTAGAGTCTCAATATTTCAAAGTTCCGTATAATTCGAGGTATGATGCGTCCGGCAAACACAATTATAAACAGCACTGATGAGAGATTCTGATAACTTTGAAGGAAATGACGCGTAAAATTTGACAATCCTTGTAATTAAACTTTCTGAATGTCAATATTCATAGGAAATTTAATTTCAAGAATGATTAATGTGAGACAATGGAGCAATTAAGAAACAAAAACGACAAATGCTAAAATAGTAAACCCTTTTAGTTATTTTCAAATGTGTAAGAATACGTATATATTATGTTTATATAGGCCTTACACAAAATTATATTTTTATTACATACTTAAAATATATTTATAAATTAATTTTAAATACAAAAAATTCGTATTTTAATTTTTTCAAGTTATTTCATATAATTGCAGTATTTTCGATAGTTTGAGGAGGATTACAGGATTCAAATAAAAATTGATAATTTAGCAATGCGTCTGTATTGCATGATCATGGATAGTGGTGACTAAAGATGACCGCATTGAAACCGAGCAGTTATCACAAGCACGATCAGACAGGAACTAATTATGAATATAATTTGTCGGATACTTTAAATTAAACACGTGCTATGGACTGAAAAAGCACTATCACCAAAATACCCCAACGGTCAAAACACACCATTTTCATTTGAAGCTACAACTCATCTTCTGGGATAGGAATGAACTTTAAAAAAACACAAACATCTTTTTTTGGTCAACTATTTTTTTCTAAGCATCGCATCCAGTTAGGGTTATACACTTATATATTAATTAAAGCTAATGATTTTATGGATGCGGAAGGTTATATTTATAGGAAGTATACCCGCATTAACGTGAAGGGAAAGTGTAAAATAATTTTAGAGAAACTCACCTCAGTACACCCGACTGAGATTTGAACCTCGATCTTCCCGTCATCGCCAGTCTATTCTACTGATTATTATTATTATTATTATTATTATTATTATTATTTAAGTATTGATATTATCTATGGAAAGGGACAGTTGAAGATCACATGGGCTTACGTAGGCTATACATTTGAAGGGTACAGGGGAAAAATGAGGAAATTCGCATTACACACATTTTACAGGACATCTTTTCTATCTCAAACCCCATAAAAACCTCAGAAAATACTGATTTTTAAAAATTAATCTAAATATAACAGATACCTAATTTTATCATGATATTAAGTGCATTAGGAAGGTCTCTAATATATGAAAGCACTAACTAAGTTTGAATTAAAATTATATTCTCCCTCTCCCTCTTTACCCTGCACCCTTCATTTTTAAAAATTGGTTCATTTATTTTTTGAATGTTATTTTTTTATATATCGAGTTTCCTCGTTGCGATAGTTGTCGAGATCAAAATAAAATGCCATTAATAATCCCATCCACTGTGAAATGCCATTATTTTTTTAGTTACTGTACTACGTTCAACACAATACTTATTCTAAGGGGTGAGGATCAGGAGGGTACCTTACATATACACATACATATCTTATCTATATACATATATAAAACATAATAAAATAAAAACAATGGTTTTACTTTTATGTAAGAAAAACTTTTTCCACAAACATTTCGCGTTCTTCTTGGCTTAGATATTTTTAAACATTTATTTTATTAATAATTATCTACCGTTACAGCGTGGAGAAAGTACGGAAAACAAACAAAAACACTTTAGAACATGCTTAAGTTTGTATTTTAAGATATTAAAATAGTTTAATATAGACCTATGCTGCTTTAAAAAAAAAAAAATTGTGCGTTATTACGATGCTCTGAGACACTGAACACTTTATTGAAATCGCTATTTTCCACCCTCTTTTATTTTTTCAACACTGTGGTATCTCTAGTCTCTCTATTAATCTACGTCACCAGAAACAATGGCGGAAATGACGCCTCGGATCCCGACAACAATGGATGCGACTGTCCGCTTTTGGAAATTAGAACAATGGTGGGTTGGCGTCGACTAGGGAAAAAAAAACTTGCCCTCCTGTTCTGAATGTCAATAAAATTGACTTTTCACAGCTTTTGAAACAGTTTTGAATGGCTGTCATTAGCGGGGTGCCGTAATTATTCAATCCACCAAGTGACTGATCTCTTGCTTCCTTTGTTTTCATTTTTTTTGTGTGGAATAATTAATGAGTTGTACAATTCACCCGTTCCAGTCATTATTATTAACCCTTCCCCTTCCACTTCGAACCCTCCTAAACCCACCCCTTTGATACCCTAACCACTATCCCCGGCTTGCAAGAACGGTTTGAATCGCATTTATTATTTCCAACGGGAATAAACAGTTTTAATATCACACCTACTTTTCCGTCGTTATTGTTTATTGGTGTAACATACCCTTTGTGTTTGGGGTGTTAAAAATGTTATGCAAACTATCTATTGTTTCTACGAAACGACGAAAAATATTGGATTTTAAAATTTATTAATTTGAAAATCGTATCATACAGACCCTCTAAAAAATACTTTACCATGATACAAAGGCTATATAAAAAAATCCAGTTTAGTTCTATATAGAAACTGAGTTTTAATTAAATTTAGAACAAAGATACTTATTGCAAGTACACAAAGAAAACTGTCACCTTTTGTTTTATTTAGTACTAGAAGTATTTTTATTTAACTTAGCATGGATAATAGTGTGCGCTATATACCATGGTGGGTATCTTAATTTTTTTCTGTAGCTCTCACTTTTGCCAAATATTATTAGAATTCATAAAATTATAAACATTTGTTAAATTTCGAAAATTTTGAAAGTAATAATAAATAAATATTATTAGGCGCCCGTCTCACTATAGTCAGCTCCCTATTTGATACTTACTGAAAAGTTACTTGGTGTGTTCTCAAACATATTAAGGGCACTTCTTCCTTTCCTTCCTTTACCCCGGTTCAGACATCCCATCATATTCAAGGTCCAGTTCATAATTTTCAACTCACGGCACACTGAAAAAGGTGACAAAATTGTCAAGGAACACCATAACTTTTTTTTAAAAGATTTTTTTAGCATCACGTGTTATTATTCGTTAGGGTTGTACGGCTATGTACACATATTACACTAATGGTTCAGGAATTATGAAGGCTTAATCAAGAGGAAGTGCATCCACATTTGTGAGGAAGGAGAGTGGAAAATAATGCAGGAAAAACCCACCCTTATTGCACCCGATAAGGATTGAAACCCGATCTCCCCGCCTTTTGCAGTCTAGTTTAACACGAGAGTAGCGCGTTAGACCACGCGGTCAACGAAGCGGGCCTTAGAAAATATTATATCATTTAAAAAAAATTGGTATTAAGTTTGTGTTTAAAAATGCAATAGCTAAAATCTTAGTGATGGTTTTATTTTAGAAAATAATGTTGCTTATGGATTTAATTTTTTTTTTTACCCCTCACATTTTTTCTCGATTATTTTTTACCTTCCCCCAAACTCCCGCGACACACCTGTTGACCCATCGCGGCACACTGGTTGAACAACACTGATCCAGTCAATAATTTTTTCCCCTGACATCTCCTCAGCTGCAATGATGAAACACACCTTGAAAATCACCCCCATTACATCCAGCCAAGATTCGAACCTCAACTTTCCCGTTGATGATAGACCAGTGTATTGCAAGATTAACGCCTTGGACCGTATAACCTTATCTCCTACATCAAATTCTTCTAAGTTGGGGATGTAGGTAGAGAGTGAAAAGACCAGTGTTTGCATTTCAAACAAAATACTTTTTGAGCCAAAATACAAACAATTTTGCTCCAGTAGAAACATAAGAGTTTAATTTTCTTCCCTTGGTAATATCAATCATTCTTGAATATCTGTCATGAACATAGCGACATTGGATGAAAAACTTTTTAAATTAAGAGAAAATGTTGTCATTAAATTCCAGGACATGCTTGACATATATTCAACAACTGTTGATATCACTATGTGAAGAAAATTAAACTCTATATTTATACTGGAGCAATATTTTATTTATCTTGACCAAAAATATCTTGCTATAAAAACAGCAACATCTCTAACCTTTGGTCGAGTCCCTTATGGCCTAATATTATACTCCCACCTTAAACCTTGTGCGAGGGAGGAAGGGTGGTTTGAACGGTCTTTTCCCCCGTAATAATGCTTTTGGCAGGGAAAAATATCTTCCGGACGTTAATTACTGCCATAAACAGTGTATAGTTCTTTCTATACTTTACACAACAATTTTCATTGTTGCGTCTTGTCTTGCATGTTTGTTCCTTTATTTACAGCGCGTTAAGCATTTTCCACAAACACTCGTGGACTGTGTAACCGTCAAAAAACTTTACAGAATTGTTTACTCCATCTTAACGACATTTTTAACAATCAATTAATAACTACCGATGGCATTTACCTGTGACAAAAATGTTCCTTAAATTTATAAATATACCATTACTGTCGTAAAGATAACCAAAACGCAGATAACTAAGAAGTTTCTGATTCTCCCAATGTCAGGATTATCAACAGTCTGTTTTTATGGGGACAGCGAGATTAGGGTTCGAAACCTGACCGGTTAAACTGAGGGTGGGTTTACCCCCTCTTTCGGGTCTGTCTGGTTTGCTGATGGCGGGGATATTGGGGCTCCATTCCCAGCCGTGTGTACTAAGTTTTGTTTCTTAAAGTGTTTCTCAGTCTCCCTCCACGCAAATACGCTTACACTTCCTTATTACTACCCCATTTATATAAACATTCAGATAGACCAAATGGTTTTTAAGACACAGAATACGGAAGATTTACATTTTGGATCCATTTAAATCCTCGAAAATAAGTGTATGGAATAATTTTATATTAGGGCCTACTCATAGGCTGATTTTGGTAGGAAGAACAGTATTTGGTAGTTACTAAAGTTACTAAAACAATTTTAATATATTTATACGTCAAGTCATGTTATCTGCAGCTGTTAAATTGGATAGATATTATCAATACATTTAAAATAACTCAGATAATATGGTAACCTTCTATCATTGTTGGCCTCAAAGAAATAAGTTTGAATTTTCAAAACTGTTATTTCAACCAAAATCAACCTATACATATATTTGTGTTCTTTTTAAATAATATTGAAGCATATATATTTTGAGTCACATTTTACTATACGAGTCTTTGCCATTTGAAGTACCAAAAACAATCTTTGGGCCATATTTATCCATTTGACACTAAAAGGGATCCTATGCTACGCCCTTTTAACACTTCATCGGTGACTACGACCTGTTTGAGAATTGGCGGCTGGTTAAACAAAGCGAACCTTTACAGGCGATCTTTTGCCGAAACCTTATTCATCAAAGTCTGAAACTCTCTTCAATTCTATCAAAAGGGAAATAAATCCCGGCAATATCTCCACACAGTTGTTGCCAAAGTGGCAACAATGCCACGACTAGGTCCCATCACTCTTCCCCCTACAATGTTCCAGCTTCTCATCATTCTATTAGATTTATTCTAAGGGATTGATAAAGTAGTAGGGGAGTAAAGTGTATGCGCATATACCCCAATTTTCTTAAGAATGTACAGATCTGACAGCTAGGAAAAGTTACATCTACTTTAGCGTAATTCATACGTCAAGTCATGTGATATTCAGCTGTCACTTTCAATAAATATTATCAATACTTAGCAAACCCGCTTTGGCGGTGGCCTCGTGGTCTGGATCCACAGGCGTCACTTTCGTAACTAGAACAATGACGGAGAGATCGTGGCTCGATCCCGGTCGGATGCACTGAGAGTGGTTTTTAATAAATGGTTTCCCTCTCTCTTCACGTATATACGGGAACATTTCCTCTGAATTTAACATTTTTACCCGAAAAAGTAGTAAGACGAGGTGCTAAATAAAACAATTATCAAATAATAATAATAATAATAAAGTTAAATGTTTTGAATATTTACAGCAATTTTTTTTTGTATATTCCAAAAGATGCTCCAAATGTCCATTCGTAAGAAAGTCAAGCTATAGCTAATGTCCTGGGATAACCCTCCCCTCCCCTCCATTTCGCCCCCCTCCCCATCATCTTGCATTGGTTGCACTTAACGTAATCAGCTGACAGTTTCTCACCAGGGTGGGTTCACAGGGAGAGAGGGGGGATTCCCAATCAATCCATCACATGTTGGCAATTTGTCAGCTTTGCAATCGACGCTACTTTCTTCTCTTCTGGTAATTAAACTTCTTCCGACTTGTTTTAGAGACTGTCGGACATTTCTCAAGAGATAAGTGCCGAGGCCTGGATCAAGGGAGATGGTGGGATAAAGATAGATTAAGGGTTGGGTCTTATAGTTCATTATTATTCTATTGTAGAAATGTAATTAACCATTACATTTGTGGTTTTCAGCTCTTTTATTATATTTCCCTTAAAAGGTCTCTGACATAGAGTGCGGTGCATTGTGTATCAATGAGGCATGTTTACGAACAATCTCTGCGAATAAAAGGTCATGTATTCACATCGAGTCTATTGCGGTGTGTTCATCTAGTCGCCCATCAACAGTACTATTGGGCTTATATTCAATAATATATACTCCAATTTTAAATAAGAAAAGTATTTTATTAAATAACAATTTTTAGCAGTCATCAAACGGATATTTTATTTGTTATTTATTGATAATATGTATCAATCAAAAGTGGTAGCTACAGAACACATTATTTGACTTTTGAATACGTGAGGTTGGACCTAGTAACTTTTTTAATTGTCATACAAGGCACTTTTTTAGCACCACGTCTTACTACCCGTTAGGGTTATACGCTTATGTACTATCTACTGCAATTCTTTTTAGGTGTCAGGAAGAATATATTTAGAGGAAGTGTACCCACATTTGCGCAGAGGTAGAGTGGAAAACCATGTTGGAAAAAACACCCCCGGCACAGCCGACCGAGATATAAACCTCGTCATCAACAGTCTAGTCTATTGCGAGAGTAACGCCTTAGACCATGTGGCCATCGCAGCGAGTGATAAGGTTATTCCTAAGAAAATTGGAATATTTATTGTTCGGACTATCTATATATTTATATAAATGGGATAGGGATGAACGAGGTAGAGTTTTATAGGGATTGTGTACACAAATATGCATCGAGGGAGAGTGTAAAAATATTAATAAAAAAAACTCAGTACATTGACCAAATCACGATTTCTTCATCATATTATTATATCACATAATTCGTAATTTAAAATTTAAATTATTTTTTTTTGAAAAGACTCTTAACCTCCAAAAATAATATGTTAAAGCCCTTTATAATTCTTTTTTATTTGATCTCAATTTATGGTCTTACAACTACAAACGACATATCCAAGGCGTGCACAAGTTTGATATGTGCTCAAATAATTTAAAAGTGGAGCAAATACTTTTTCTTCCCCCAAAAGATTTTAAATTATTTCTTCTCCTCTTCAATACTGACATCCCCCTGCGTCGGCGAGTCCAAACAATCAACTCGAGTGAATAGCAGACGAAATGCCAGGAATAACTTACATGTCGCTAAAATAAAGTAATAAGTTACCTAATATGAATACAGTTCTAGTAAATTGAAACTTGATAATAACTCTAGTATTTTGTATGCATATAACCCGAACGGGTAGTAAGACGTGGTGCTAATAATAATAATATTTTGTATATAGCTGCATAGTACAAAGTCAGTCAACAAACATGTCTTAACTTTTAAAATAAGTACCACTAAAACCATGATTTTTGTTTTGTTTTTCCCCTAAAAAGTTGTAATGGTAGGCAATGCGATTTTGGGTGCATAGTGTTAATTTTAGCTACAAAATACTTTCAGTAAATACGTTTAACTTTTCAACACATCGTAATCTCAAAAGTTGTCACAGTTTTTGTCACGAGCATCGCGGAGTTTGATCAAAACTTTTTCTCACCATTTAAAAAGTTTATGTTCATAAATTATGACAGTATGCTAGTGACATATTCAAGGACTGCCGGGTCTTCTATGTAGAAAATAAAACTAAACCTATATACTAAAGCAATATTTCATTATTTAATGAAATTGATATAACAACTGCATAAATACGGATTTTAGTTTGCGCTCTCTTGCATCCCACCTCAAGATTTACACCAAGAGGCTAGAATTTTACTAATCATTTTCCTAATATTTATAGCACCTTAATTAGGGCTCAATGGAATAATTGACATTTCATTTTCCAGGATAAATTTTTTTTTCTTGGCTTATATTTCAAAGTATCCTACTGTTAGGACCACGTTTGTAAATAATTGTATGATACGTGTTAATATACATATATACTATGTTCCGAGTCTATTAGAACGAGTGAATACGAGTTGTTAAAATTATTATCAAATAATTATTTTGAAATATCAATAATTCTTGACCTAAAAATGTTGGTCTGGTAGAATAGTCAAAACCAAACCCAAAAGTGTCCTGGTAAGTGTCTATTTTACCAATAAACGAAATCACAGACGCCATTGTCATATTATTTGTCTTTTGATTTGCCTACACAAGGGGGAAAAAAAGACTTAAAAATATGTCTAGTTTGGAGCTGCCCTGCAGTGTGCTGCTACCTAGTGACTTTATTGAAAACTGTTTATTCTATAGTTTCTAGTGACTGCCGGGTGGCGCATTGCAATCGGAAAAGTTTAGATCGACGCCCAGGGGAAAATTGGTTCACTAAGAGAGTATTCTTATTTTGACTGGAAAATCCTAATTGTGGACTTGATGAAATTTTTAATTTACTCATTAGTCACTAATACATACTCCTTCCTAACTATTACATGCTAAACGTCAGAGTTGGGAATACAATATTATATTTTACCCAAACTCTTGTTCTGGTACATCGGGCAGTTTTTTTACTAATAACATTGTGATTTCTTATTCCTTAACCAGATTATTGATAGAACATTTCCCTGACGCTTACCTTTTTTAAAAATGACACTTTATCATAGTGAATGCGAGTGTTTCCTGTTCTAAGGGTCACAGTTTCGATTACTGGAAAGGCCCTATGTTTACTTATATTTACATTGGGTTTGTTCCTTTTCTATATAGGCCTAGGCGACAGTAATTTCTTTTATCCATTACGTCTTACTGTGCATCTTAGCTATGTTTGTTTTAATGACTAGACCTACTTGAAGATTTCGAAGCTATTTTGCGAAGTGATTTGCATCTTAACTTGACGTACCTAAGCAATCTAAGCACTATCATACTTAGAAACTAATGTATGAAATAGAAATAGCGGAAAGGAAATGAACATTATCTATTGATAACACTTGCCCTCTCACTCCGACGAGCTTACACACTCATTAAGATGAAAATAATAATAATAATTTGGTGACATCGCAGGACTATTTTTTGAATTATTTAAGAATTATGGTTTTTGTTTCAACGTATTATCCTTAAAATTCCCTGAAAAAAAAACCCCACGTAAATTCACTAACATGAAAAATTCTATCTTGACCTACCGTGATGTTACAAATAGGCAAGTCCTTAATTGCGATAGCGAGTTAGATATGAAGAAGGTAAAATTCATAAGAAATGTATCCGGATTCACTTGGAAGAAGATTGGGAAGCAATTCAGGAAAATATAAACACCGTTACTATATACCCATCCGGGATATAAACCCCAAACACCGCATCATTGGCAAATTAGACGAGACAAAACTCAAGATTGCCATTTAGTACACGCGTCTACCGATAAGGGTTGCGGGGATAAACTATTGACCTCGGGTCTGGTCGTTGTGTTTACACTTGTATTAATTCGGAATTATGACGACTCAATCACGAAAACACATTTAAAGTTTTAGTTGATTAAAAACCACTTAGTCCTACTTAAAAATATAATATATTACTGAATGTAGCTACAAAACTTCCCACCACGATTCAATAATTTTTTTTTTAAACTAAGCTAGTTACATACATTTCTGGGCAACTTAAAAAATGTATTTATCATCTCTTTAAAAACATTGAAGTTGAGAATCTTAAAACTTATAAGTTATTAAATCAACGTCAGCTCATGTTATCTGAAGCTACCACTTTTTATATAAGCCTATATTATCATCACTTAAAAATTAATACACAAAATATAGTGAACTTTGCTCATTTTTGCTTACAAAAGAATATTTATTTTATAAAAGGTATTTTCTACCAAAATACTACAATGGCCAACCATACATCTCTGGGGTGTTTATTTTATTCGTTCTTTTTCATTAGGTGAAAGCTGTTTCATGTTTGCATTTAGTTACAATTCATCTTATTCATCCTAAGTGCGTAAATTAGTCAGTGTAAGCTATACACAGCAAGAACAGGAAATAATACACTTAGCATACGCATGCACGCGCGCGTACACACACACACACACACAC
>CABEEJ010002866.1:15752-30517 GCA_901482245.1 Timema douglasi
TATATATATATAATATATATATATATATATATCATGGGAAATATCAAAGATTAAGTTATTAACCTTCGTATACCCTGAAAGGAATAAAGCTTGCCTTGCATGCTTTCACTGCGGTTTAGATTATATTATGATAGGTTAATAGGGTAGTCTGCTAAGATAACTGATTTTTCAGGGTAAAGAAAGTGCGTTATGCTAAATTTGGTGAGGTATGATTTGGAGTTCACTATAAGTGCGCTTCCAAGTGTTAATGGGTCCATCCTAGCTGATTATTTTAAAATTCACACGTTTTAACACAACCTTAGACTATTACATGCATACATACCTAATCACGTCATTTACTTATGTGATAAGCAAACATTAGATTATAATTTACTTAAGATTTTTTTTTAGCACCACGTCCTACTACCCGTTTGGGTTGTACGCATAAGTACTAATTATGCTACTGTGTTAGGGGTAGGGAAAGTTGAATTTTAGAGGAAGTGTACCTGCATTTGTATGGAGAGAGAGAGAGAGTAGAAAACTATTTAGGAAAATACACTAAGTGAACCCGTCTGGGATTCGAACCCTGACTTCCCCTTCATCGGCAGTCTAGTTTATTGCGAGGGCGATGCCTTAGACCATGTGGCCACAGAGGTGGGTAATAGCTTAATCTACGGGGTAGGAATGAAAAAGTTAGCATGGAGTAAATGCAGCCAAATTAGCGTGGAGGGTTAGTGGAACAATCATATATATTTTATATCCACCCTCAGGGCTTCCGGTCGGGATTCGAATCAAACCTCTCCTTCAACAGCAGCCAAGTTCGATGGGTGCATGATTGAATTGAGGTCCATTATGAGTTAGACCCCAGGCACTAATAACCCCGCTTGCGTAAAAAAAAGGCCCCAATCTTTATCACCGCGTCTTACTACCTGTTCAGGTTGTACGCATATATGATAATTACTCTAATGGGGTAAGGATGAGGAAGGAAGCATTTTAGAGGTAATGTAGCTTCATTTGTATGGAAGGAGGATGGGAAACCATTTAGGATAAACCACCCTCAGTAGACCCGACCGGGATTTGAACTCCGATCTCCCCGCCTTCAGCAGGACAATCTAACACGAGAGTGACGCCTTAGAGTTTAGACCATTCAGCCACAGAAGTGAAAAGCTCCAATCAAAATAATAGTGTTTTTATAGGCTCTGCGTCTTACTACCCGTACATGCTATCCACACAAGCCGTAAGGCTTAGGAATATAGAATTTAGAGGAGTTGTATCCTCTTATGCGTTGAGAGTGATTGAGAGTTTGCAACACGAAGGTTTGTTTAATGTTATTCATCATTCATCCGAACCTCAACACTCAACCCTTTAGTTGGTTAATGCCACCCGCATCTACATTTGGGAGAAAGCACATGCACTAGGGCGGTCGTGAATAAGTCGATGGCTTCCCGTTGCCTTCAGCATTGAAATTCTATGATCGAGCAAGAACGTGCCTACATACTTAGCTGAAAAGGTATTTAATATAATGATGTTTTTCAGGAATCTTTTAAATGCCTCAATTACATGGGATCGACGGCTTTCCGAAAGAAGTTGTGTTACGGATTTTTATCGCCCGGTAAAAAAAAATCCGTTGGCCTTGGTTGGAACGAACTTTGGGTCGTGAGACGATCAGTTTATCGCAAAATTACAGATGTTGACCTGCATATATCCTAGAAAACCTTTTATAAATAAAATAAAAAACACCTTTATACACCCTACCGGGTTCAATCTCTGACCTCCCCATTACTAACAAAACTAACCAGACCAGATGCAACTGACACATTGTCAACACGCTCACTGGTGTAGATAGTAATAAAAATAATAACAAAAATGAAAATAATAAATTCATGCAACACTTTTTATTCCATTGTCCATGGGAACCAGAGAAAACATACATTAATCTCAGTCTACCGCCATTGCACAGCGAGTGACTGGGTGAAACGAATTTTAAACAAATGTATGAACTGGCTTTCTCTCTCTTTCTAAAAAATATCTGGTTACATTAATAATTCTTTCTCGAGTCAAAGTTAATCTACACGACAATAAGGGATGGTGGGAGGAGGGTGGGCGTTAGGGGGACAGACCATCGTCAGTCAATGTCCGCAAAGCGGTGCGCACAAACAAACGTGATTTAATTAACACCCTACTTTTCTTCCTCCTTGAATATTTTTATAACCACTTTCCACAGGGGATACATTGTAATGCTAATATTAGACAACAATGTAAAAAAGAAGAAGAAAAACTTCACCTAGATAAGCATTCAACCGAGAAGGGTTAACTTTGACGTCCTTTTAACGTGGCTGTCTATCGCACCACTTTATATTATGTGTCGTAAAGTTATATTTTTGAAAATAACTACATTATATAATTTTTTATAACATATCTTTTTAAAAGAATTAACAAAAGATCACGAGAACCTATTCATTGTTTATTTTTACATTGATTAATTACTACAGTCCGATTTTCACACGAATATCTACTTTTATGAAATACAAACACGTTATTTTTCGGTTAAAATTGATAAAATTTTTTACCATTTTTAATAGTGTTATTTTAAGGGTATTGTAAATATCCATCAAAAATGTCAATACCAGCAGATGAGCCGGATACATGACATTAAATATATTAACTTTTCTAGGTGTCAGATAAGGCTCTTCTTATAAAATTGGATTGTATCCGTGTGGACCGTAGGATCTAAAAAGTCAAAGAGTTTGTATCTAGAAAGAGTGGAAAATTATTTAGAAAAGAACACTTCCAGTACTTTCGAACGGGTTTCGAGCCGTAAACCAAACTTCTGCGTTATAAGATCGCTTGACGAGTAAATCATTCTCAAAGGGGGAATGTTCGTTGAACAAAGTTTCACATAGATGCCTTGACTAACGATTAATGATCTAAGTGGGAGCTTCTGATAAGGTTATATGATGATTAAAAACACGTGGACTGGACAAAGATTTGAACCCTTGGGATATTTGAATTTGACACCATATCTATATTGAGTGAAGCATTATAATCCTCCTTCATATATATGCAAGACATTTCATCTGTCCCCCAACACTTGCACCAACTTGGCAGAAGCGCTAAGACAGTTTGGAAAAATTTAGGCTGATTTTGGATTTTTAGATACAGGTTGCAATTGCAGACCCTTATATCTGGTGTATGATGATGATGATGATAAATGAAGGGACACTGGTTTGTCCCGAAACTTTACAAGCATGTTTATAGCCGTTTGTATATCCTTAGGAGTCAAATTAGTAAAAAGTGTGCCTTGTAGCTTTTTATAAGAATCTTTCTACTGTTAAATTTAAATAAAGAGAAACTTATCTGACAATTATAAACAATAATTTTCTTATATTTTATGCGTAAAGTAATTTGACCTGATACTGTCACTCTTGGGCCATAGTATTAATACATTGGCCTATCTGATAATAGAAAATTATGCTATTAATATTAACAGCAAAAAAGTATTTGTTTTTTATAGAAGTTACTTTTTACAGAATCGTATTATTTTAGTTCATTCGATACAGTGGTGGGGTATTGAACCATATACACAGAGTTTAAATTATTCAGATGTTTGAAATGTTTTCGAGCTCCAATTGAATGTCACGAAAAAAAAATCGTCAGTGGTAATCGTTTCTGACATTTAATATTGTATTACATGATTCTGTGCATATTGTGCATCCAGTTACCGCGTGTAATTTAACAGGCTATCTCAGCAACACAAAATATAACTAATATTAATACTAAATTGATTGAAAAATAATAAATAATTTACACAGAGGTGGCCGAGGACTCTTAGAGAATTAGACTCGCATTGCAATAGTTCGCCGTTGATGGGTAGTTCAGGGCTGTAATTCCAACCAGGCCTACCAGGAAGTGAGTTCTCATTTGTGATTTTCACCGTGGTTTTCCCCATTTTCTCTCTATGCCAGCGTGAGCCTATCTTAAAATGCATTCCTTGTCTTTGCTCCATCGTGAATAAGACTAATGTATACAACATACAAATATAATTAATGATACTGCACGATCGTTCATTCTTTCTTATGTAGTAAATTATAGTTTGAAGCAAAAATGTCCACTGTTATAATAGAATACTATTTTGTAATTTTTTTTTTATAAAAATAAACATATAGCGCAACTTATTATTTAAAATACCTCTATACACCCATTTTGAAAAAATAAATCATTAGAGCCAATTTCAAAACTTTCTAATTTTCAAACTACACTACTCTTAAGACTCAAATATTTCTCCAAAAACTATTATACTTTTGCCGTGGCCATATATGACAGAAACACCCCCTATATACCGGTATCCATTTTGAATGAAATCGTTAGTATCGTTTTGAATTTTCAAAGATCAATAAATTCAAATTATCTATCAGCCCTTAAATTGAGGGATACAATAAAAATTACGATTGTGCCTTGAGGTGTGAGCATATAAGATCTAAGTATCAAGTTTAAGGCGATTGGCGTGGAAATGCAGAGCCATGGGAACAAACGAAACAAAGGAAACTTTGGACAGTTGTGAAGCCACGCCACGCCTTTCAACTTCCCACCCACCATCCCACAAAATATGTTTTAGACTTGCACTAGAAAGGGCAAGGGCCTTAAACGAAATTCATCAAACCGTTTTGACTGTAGGACCAAGTACAGAGAAACAAAGGGTCAGACATAATTGTAAAAGCCAATTTTTTAAGTTAAGTGGCACATAAACCCCAAGCTCCATCATAATATTGAGATAGAGAATTTCAAAATTATAATAATCTACTTTTTTATATATGATAAATTAAAAAGGATCATTGTCTGACAATTAATTCACTTTGAGCTTTTAGGTATCTTTTTAAACTTTGTTTTGTAACTATTTACTTTAGATTACTGAGTCTATCAAAGTTAACTTTTGCCCGTAAATCTAATTTTAGAACGAAATATTTTACTACGACAATACTTATAATTTGTAAATAAATTTCTTGTTATTGTAATAAGTACACATATTATTTATTATATTTGATGAATAATTGGCAACATTCGTTTTATGTTCAGTATTTATTTTATCCCTTTATTAGGAAAAAAAACAGCTTACGTTTTGGCGAGAATAATATTACAGTATAATACATATCTAAACCTCTTTGTCGCCGAGCGTAATGATACGCCACTAAATAGTTTTAATGTATCGCCTTGATGTTAGGCAATTCAGCGCTCAACACTGTATTGTGGGTTAGTGTGATCAACAACTATTAGGGGATAGACTTGGTATTCTTGTTTGTTTTTTCTTTTGGAAATTATTTAAAAGTAGTTCTAGTGGGAGTAATAAACATATTACATACGAAAAGGGAATTATTAGGACTCACTTTTATAACATAAATTAACAAAATTGCTTTTAAATACACTAAAATTGTGATCAGATGATCATTAAAACAAAATACTTAATGATTTATATAATGTTTATAAAACTATCCATAGTCACTCCAAACTACCTAAAGTACTATTATTACCTCACAACATCCACTCGAATTATTCCAAACCTTTGAATACTTATATTTGTTGTCTATATCATTGTGAACACTTACATAATCTCAACACCGCAACACCAATTAATATTTTTATCCACCGCATTTCTAATACCCGTTCGTGGTACCCACGTACATTAATTACGTTAAATGAATAAGGATGAGCTATGTAGTACTTAAGAAAAAGTGTACTTGCATTTGCGTGGAGAATGAGTGGAAAACAATTTAGGATAGAATACCCTCAGAATAACCGAACGGGATTTAAACCCCTATCTTCTCGTCATAAGAACCTCTGTTTATTACGAGTGTGTTAAGTTAAATCATACAACCACATATGCAGGTCCATAAATTAATTGTACAGATTTTTTTTGTGGGAAATAGAACATTTCGGATCCTAGTTAAAATGAATTCTCCCCTTTCTATTTTTTTTTTATACCAGAGGAAGAACGTTTCACAAAGCCATACAATCAGCGTGATCACTGCGCTCTGACATCTTCTCCACGATACGGACAGAATATTCTACCTGAAATTAATTCTAGACCACCCTCTACGGCTTGCTGCGACCACGATGTATCAAGAATTATTCAGTTACTCACTGTCCCGCCTTTAGGAATTTTACTACGGAGCTACTCCACCCCTTTCTATATTCCACCCCCGTCTCGAACTACGACCACCTACCCTGACAATATCATCTCCTACACTTTCCTCCCTAACCCCATGACGTCACTGATTGGTGGATGACACTTGGACATAAAGGGTGCGATAAGCCCTCCACGTGAAGGCCACGGTTGCGCACGGAGGGAAATAAATAAGTGAATACAGTGATATATGTGGTATAAAAAAAAATCGGGTAGTATTTCTTTCAGGAAAATTTTAATGTTTTTTGTAGTTTTTTTTTTTTTAAACTTAACTGAAACTAATGTAATTAAGATAATTCGCTAGTTTTGAAGTTTAAACTTGAGTTTACTTTATCTTGAGGGCTTTAACGCCAGAAACATTATCAAATGAGTTGCAATAGAGAAATAACGATTTTGGTTATCTCATCACACTAACGTATTGACTTCAGCGCTTGGTGGTTGAATGTGTCATTAACGTTGGGTCTCTGACAAAGCATCTATGTTAGTACTTAAGTATTAGAATCAAAGCTTTTACCAATAAATCCCTTCCCCCAAGGGGTTTTCATCTCTAATTACCACTATCTGTTCGAATTTTAATTGCAGTATGATTATCAATTATAAGATCTTTTTGAAAAAGATGATGAAAATGGTAATAAGGAAGCAGATACATTATGTTTGTAGAATTCAATGTAAAATATTATTTAAGATAAAGATAATAAGAAAAAATTAATGTGAAATATAACACTTTTAATGAATACATCTGAGAAGATTAGTTAAATTACATTATCCACTTTAACTAATCTTCTCAGATATATTAATTAAAAGTGTTATATTTCACATTAATTTTTTCTTATTATCTATATCTTAAATAATATTTTACATTGAATTTTACAAACATAATTATAAGATCATTAAAATTATTTTTCGGTATGCCTAAGTATTTGACAAAAATGTTTTCGCTCCCCTTCTCCAAATAACACACACAGTCATCCCCTGACTCAATTCCTTCCACTACTTGGCCGGCCGCAAACCATCACTGTAGACAATTTTCATATATATATATATATATAGGGTTGGAACGTATTTTTATATGTAGTTGTACATAAGCTATTAACCTCTTGATACAACCGGGCAGGATTATGAATATATAGTCAATTCGCCATAGGAGTGGTGGGTAACTGACATCATATGTCAAAAACGAATAAAGAAAAGCATAGCTAAAACAAATTGTTTGTTGTGAAAGTTTTGACTACCAAAAGTGACAACAAATCGATATATTATGGTTTGATATATGGTTTGGTTTGTTGATTGGATACATGGGAGTATATCTGGTAACATTTTCCATCTGTAAGCTACCACCACTCCTATGATGGATGGACTATGGGTAGGTCGAAATATAGGTTGGCATCTGTGTGTTGGCGGACGTATTTAATTTGAATTAAATGTAGTTGAAAAATCCCACCTGGACATTTGAATTTAGGCATAAAAGATTATTTACTTATAAGCTATAATTTAACACTGAGCAAGGGATAGTTTAATGAAAGAGCCATTGCGTATTAAGCCAGATGTACCGGGTTCGATTGATGGATTTCTAGGTGTACATTTTTTCAACAAATTTAATTTCAATAGGAAGAGAGTTTGATAGATAATGAGCGAGGAAAGGAGATGATAAAACAACAGCTAAAATCATGTGGGGAGAAAGGCATGTGTGTATAGTTATTACAGTCTAAAATGTGTACGATCAGGCCTACACGTATTGAAAATTTTCATGTTGCATTTCATTATACATTATAAGTTTTAGTTTTTCCTTTTAGACGCGACACCCCTGGCCAAGATTGGTGATGCCCTAGAGCACCACGACGCATAGTTTGGGAACCCCTGGCTTAGGAGCTTGCGCACTGATCGAGTCGGTTGGTTTTGAAATTTTATTATTTATTCGACGCGTATTTTATAAAGAAACGTGGACAAAATTGAGATTATTTCTACTAGTCCAGAGTGACCAACGCGGTTCACACATTTTATTTCTTGTGTTTGGCTTAGAGTTCGTCACGTGACAAAATTTAAGTTTTTCGTCGAACATTTGAATCCACAGTAACATTTTAAAGTTCTCGGCCAACGATTTAGCTCTTAGAATCTTCTGTAGCCGGGTGCGTGAGAGGGGTCAGATCTCGAGTCTGATCAAATTTGTGATCACGTGAAAGGATATTTTTCTTCCAAGACCAACACTTTTTACTCGATAATTTTACTAACAAGAATACTTACACTCCACTATAGGATATGTTTCGAAAGAAACAATCATATAAAATGTATTTGACCTAGTATTGGAATACTGAAAATCTGAATGAAAGTTCCTGCTGCTTCATTTATAAATCAGCTAAATATATAATTAAGCTCTAATTTATATATCCTCCTCATGACATCAGCCTGCAAGTGAGATATAACGACCGAGCGGCCGCCGTCAGCGATGATAGTGCCAACATTTGTGGATAGAGGATGTCATGCGGTCAGTACAACGAACTCTCCAGCCATTAATCTCAGTTTTCTAGACCGTATCTGCTACTTATTTAATTAACTCCTCATTTGTCTTCACGAGGCTTAGTTTGAACCCGTTACAGTCACCCGGCTTCACATAAAAATTCTGGCAGCGCTGGAGATCGAACCTGAGACCTCTGGATCTGTAGCTAGGAACTATGAACACCAGACCACAGAGGTAGTCTAATTTATAATTTAATGATTTATAATATTACGGATGTTTGACTATTAGTTTTAGTGATTTAATAAAAGGACTGTAAAATGTTCTATGATAATTTAAAAGCTTTATTTATTGTTTATAGGTAGGTAAAATATTTCTAAGGATATAGAGACCCCTCCTCCCCCCCCTAAAATCACGAAATTCGGATACGATTGCCTGCTTACTATTTCGATCCAGATCGAATTTCAACCTTTAAGGTGATAGGAAGCTTTGGTAGCCGATCACTTCACTGGCTCTTCCGTTAGATTAAAGACGTTAAAAATTATCTTTCTTTATTTTTTCTGAAGATGATTTACTTAGCCTAATGGTTGTTAGCAATAGCCCATGGGAATTCTATTAACATAATTATAGTGTTGAATCGTTTATGGTGTAGATGATTATAGTAATCATAATCACAGCAATATTCATGTTAAATTATCTTGTTTGGAACATCTACAATATGTTCGTAATAATTTGTTCCAATCAAACAAAATTTCACGAATTATAAAAAATGGTTGTATCCTGCTTGTTAGTAATTTATTTATGAACTTTTATTAAAGTTCGAGATATTAAGAGGCTCTTATTTTGTTACAGAATATATTTTAGTTTAGAATTTAAGATAATTTCAAAATGTTAAATTTGGGTTTATGTGAAGTAAATATCTGATAGCTTTATGTGGTTTATATTTTAGATTAGAAATATAATACACAGATTTAATACATAGGCGAAAATTTATTTTAAAATGAAAGACTAAAAATATATCTGACATTTTAAAGTTTTTTTAAAAAAGATGGAATATCAGTTAAAATTAATTTCTTTCTCTAAGCTTGATATGAGAGTAAATGCGAGTTTTAAATAACTGCAGCCCACATCAGTTGTCAAATAGTCTAAAGAAGCCATTTCAAAATCGATTAATCTTAAGAGCTACATTGAAAATTAAAAATACTGAGCGTGCCACATTTAAAAAAAATATACTGTCACCATATTATTAAAAAAATCCATCTCAAAATGCTTACTACAACACATTTTTTTAAAGATTATAATATTTTAAACCATACTCTATATTTTAGCCAGAAATATATTTTTATTTATATCATTGATGTAAGTGTCAGTAGGCCTATATAAATCTTATGTTTAAGTTTTATGCACAGCGTCTTACTACCCATTTGGGTTATACACCTATGAGTTAGAACGATTTAATTAGAGAAAATATACTCATATTTGCGTGGAGGAGGGGTGGCAAACCATTTATGAAAACCAGCCTCAGTACA
The DNA here is from genome assembly GCA_901482245.1 of Timema douglasi. Classification (NCBI taxonomy): domain Eukaryota; kingdom Metazoa; phylum Arthropoda; class Insecta; order Phasmatodea; family Timematidae; genus Timema; species Timema douglasi. The sequence goes on from CABEEJ010002866.1 coordinate 25,891, forward strand.
CCTGACTGGGATCGAACTCCGATCTCCCTGCCGTCTCCAGTATAGTCTATTGCAAGAGTGACGTCTTAGACCATGCAACCAGTGAAGTGGGTCTAGTCACTTTGATAATTGACGACAAATGTCTGTCCTTAAGCCATGATCTGTCGGGTGTTTGTTACTTTTCATAAATAAAAAAACCCAACCTGTTCTCACACTTATGTCATGCCAAAATTTTACAAATTGAACCATTTTGCGTAATCAACCTATGGTGATCAAAAAGTAAGGATATGATGCACCAACCTCAGTTGATAAATTTCCCCAAATAGTTCTCAATTTTCAAGTTTAATAATTCGAAATTGTGTATTTCAACAATATTTATAAAAATAATGATCTCTTTGTATTGTCCGCGGGCCGCACATAATCTTGACAAGTTTGACATGCTGGGCTTAGGAATCACTCTCGTCGTAGACTTAACTGTAAAGATAAAGAGAATATTGGGGTTCGAATCCTGGTTGTGTGTACTAAGGGTGGTTTTTCATCAATGGTTTCCCACTTAAACAGTATCTTTTTAATTCAGTTCTCTTGGGTTGACTCGTGGTAGTCTCTATTTGTCAATGCACTGTCGACAGCTAATATTACTAGTTTAAATAATAATAGATAATATTGATTTTGTTGGTTAGTAAATTATTTATAATACGTTTAGCTGAAAATGTTATACCTAATGATGAAATTTATTTTTATATAATATAGAAAAATATAACATACAAAAAAATATGACTGATGTAATCATAAAAATAATATGACTTATTAAATTAAAATTCCCCCCTTTAAGAAGGTATCAAAATATAAATAATTATGACAGGAGAAATAATAATAATAATAATAATAATAATAATAATAATACTATTTTTATTATATGGAAGCCTCATTTTTAAATTGTAAATTCAAACCAACTTGCTGTAGAATTTCCCTAGTGTGCATGGGTTTAAAAAAATATTTTATGCTTCTAAAACATTAGTACATCTCTTAAAATTGCGATAAAAAAATAAGCTATATGTTCACCCTAGTTATGAAGTAAATGACGCACCTTATTTGATTGCCGATATAACAAAATGGGTGAATTCAAAAGAGCAAATGCCCCTCTTGAAAAAATTTAAGTGACCTCTCTTCTGGGGTACTTAATTTTACAATAGACGTGTATACTCGTGTTTTGTTCACACTTCCCGAAGATGGTCTTCTCTCCAACAGATTGCCGAAGTGAAACAAGGCATAGAGACCTTACCAAGATTGGCAGGGGTGTATATACCTCTTACTTTTAGACGCGGTGAGGACAGAAAAATTGTTTTGTGCACAACGTCTACTTGTCTGGGCTATCTACATTTTTACTCTGATTGGATAAGGACGAGGAAGGTAAAACTTAAAAGGAGCAGTACCCAAATCAGAAATAAACACCCCAGTAAACACCGCAGGCAAACCAAACTAGAAGAAATGGTCGCTTTTTTTTTCCCACTCTTCCACATACGCAGGGAATAAAGTTTCTGATAATGAATGATAAGATTTATAGCTCTACCATAATTAGACGCACTGTTAGTATGCCTGACTTTGACTCAAGGAAATTGAGGTTCAATCTCGACTAGCTGAGCTGAAAAATTCTTTCATAACAAAGTGGCTTTCCGTACTCTTTCTCTCCATTCTATTTTTAACTTGACCCACCAGTTTCAATAGTCTACTGGCTATCAGGTAATAAAAATATCTAAATTAAGTAAATATAATAGGGGGGAGTATTTATAAAACAAAAACAAAATAGCATTAACGTGGATATAGGATGATTGGAAACTCGCCCCAACACATTTGGCTAAGACAGGACTCGGTCCACAAGCGTCAGGTGTACCAAACGCTCACCTAATGCTGTAATGTAAGCATTTAATAGCTAGATTTTGAGCACATCGACAAACAAGTGGGGCAATTAGTACTTGGGGATACAGTTAGAGCGAACCCTTATTTACTGTTACCTCCACTAAAGGATACATTTTGACCCCACATAGATTTTAACTATTGTCTTTTCATAATATAATGTTGATCATGAGCTAGACTCACCCCTTTTTATTTGAGTACCCCCACATATAATTTATGTTAAGTTGTCGGTGAACAATCTATCTTATACATATTTTATAATATACATCTAAAATAAAACTGGCATGCCCAGATCGCGTGTCCTTTATTACTACCACTACCACTACCACTACTACTACTACTGTACGCAAATAAACAAACTGTTTTCCTTGGAGGATCAAGCAAGCGTCATTATTCTTGTAAATTAAACTAAACTTAACGTAAATTGGTAATAAATACATTATTTTGTAATATAGTGCTCATAATTATTTCTATAGACAATAAATATTGCTAAAAACAACCTAAAATTAAGTTTTTAATAGTGTAATAGGTAGGATTATACATCAATCACGAAAGTAAACTGAGCCAATACTCACCTAGGGAAACGCTGCTTCCCTCTCTCCGACGAGGGAAGGAATGAAGAGTGATTTCAGTTGGCTGGCCCGTCAGTCTCAAGTCTGAGAAAGATCTGCTTGCTCTATAAAGAAGAATTGCCATCTCAACTCTTATTAATAGAATACTTGTTGGAGAGATTTCTAAATATAAAAGTTTGTTTTAACTTTATTTTCTTCTTATTTTATTTATCCCCTTTTTAATTTTAGGGAAACGTTGCTTCCCTTGCTTCCATTGAATAAACGCCGCTGTTCTCCACTATTGGTATTTTCCGAAATTATATAGTAAACGTGTACTTTCTTAACATAGCGATTATATCAATACACAACTTACAAACAACGATAGTTTAAGGATCTCATTAATAATACTACAGACTCAACCCTGAGTGTTTATATCTTTTCTAAATGTATGGCAGGACGAACCCACGTGCAAATAGGAGATATATTCATCTTGACCATCCGAAATATAACCAAGGTCCCTTAGACTCGTGTTCGACATCACTAAAGCCCACGTCACGTTGAAGCACCCGTTATCGACTTCTCTAACAGCTGTACACGAGGCTACTTATCTCCCATGTCTGTACATCTTGGGCGGGGGTATGCGGGAATAGCCTTAGTATTTTGGGAGGCCTTGCTCCATGGTCTTCTTTTGCCTGCTTTTCTTTTATTCTCTCCCTCCCCCCTTACTACCCGTCTTCCCACCCCCCGGGCTGCTCTAGTATGCAATTTGCCGGAATTGCTAGGCTCGTTCCGTAACTCCGCATCACGGGCCGATTAAGACATTAAGGCCCCCGTGCCTCCTGGATGGGCCCAGGGCAGGCAGTTTGTATGGTAATCTGTCCTGACTAGCTCACGTGAGGAATTGTTCTCTTCCACTAACCTCTCTCTTTCTTTTTTACCATCACACTCTTTTACGCCCATCTCTCTAGGTGTATTTTTTATATTTTTCTTGTACCGTATATTTTTTATAAGTGTATTATCTAGTTTCCTTCTTTATTCTGTATGTTAAAAAAAAGGTATTTTTTCTAACTCTGCACTTATGATTCCCTTAATTTCAATACTACAATTTTTATATACTAATATTATGTTATTAATATTATAACTATTACATTCTGTACACCTCATATGAATGTCTAGTTATACTAAATTTCAGCCTCATACATTAATTACTTTACCTTAACAATGGTACGTAAAAAGCATAAAATAGCAGGTTTTACCCCTTATAGCTAATGAGTTGTAATGATATGACAGCATTAAACCTCTATTTATATATTGCAATTACACACTTGTTAAAATTATGCAATAAAATTTAGATGGTTGAATGAAATTAAATTAAAATACGATTCCTGCATACGAGAAGAGACATATTCCCCCCAAGTTAGATTATTGTCAATTACTACTCCTAAATTATTATAATTCCTTACCCTGGGTAACGAAACACTATCAATATGTGTGACTGGATCTGCACATAATTCTGCTCAGAGTATCACTGTCTATTATATTACAAGTGCATTTGATAGGATTAAGAATCAGTGAGTTTAAACTACACCAGACAGACAGAATGCTTAGCTATATATTTATACTTTATACCACTCAATGACATATCTTCTGGTACAAACTATTCGGTAATGAAAAATAGAACAAGCTGGTAATGAGAACTACAAGATACTTTAAGTGGTGATGTATGGGGTGCGGAAAAAGTAAGTATTCTTACAGTTTTTATTTCAAAACATATTTTTAATCAAAATAAATCAAACATTTCTCCTGTAGAAATATGAGAGTTTAATTTTTTTACTTTTACCTTAAATGTTCTTGAATGTTTGCCAAAGGTGTCTTGGAATTTAATGACAATTTTTTCTCTTCATTTAAAATGTTTCTCTTTTAATGCCACTATGCTCATGACAGGTATTCAACAACTGTTGATATCAAAATGCGAAGAAAATTAAACTCTTGTTTTTCTCCTGAAGTGATATTTTATTTATTTTGTAAAAACAAAGTTTTGCTATAAACATATATAAAAACAGTGGCCTTTTCTCGCGTTTTCTAAATTCCCACTTTTAAGTCATGTTGAAATATCTTTCTGTATGGCCTGAACATTTATTCAACGTGGCCTGTGTATAGTTTACTCTTGGTTAAACCAGTAT
>CABEEJ010002866.1:38106-98001 GCA_901482245.1 Timema douglasi
GGGGGGGAACACAAATCCCCCCACCATATATGTATTACTGTGCCCCATTTAGAGGATCTGAAATGAACAGAAAAAACAATTAATTTAATTCCCATATAATTTATTTTTTAAGAACCCCAAGGGGTTGGGAAAAAGATATATATAGTCTACTATGATTTGCTTTTTGTAAAATGTTTGTAATTAGATATTAAGAAAGAGAAATAAAATACTAGAGAAAGAAAGAAAGATGGCAGGAAGCTTAGTATTTAAAGACATTCTCTGATTGTAAAACTGTGGGATTTCTCTTTTTCTTATTTATTGCTTAATGACTTTCATATTTAAATTATGTGTATACTGTTAGATTATTGAAGTAATTTAGTTCCTGTGGCACTTAGCTTAATGCCATAAGAAGGCGAGACACTAGACTTCTTAAATAAATAAATATTTTTATTTAAGAAGTCTAATATATATATATATATATATATATTTAAGAAGTCTTGTGTCTCGCCTTCTTATGGCATTAAGCTAAGTGCCACAGGAACTAAATTACTTCAATAATCTAACAGTATAAACAGAATTTAAATATGAACGTCATTAAGCAATAAATAAGAAAAAGTTAAATCCCACAGTTTAACAACCAGAGAATGTCTTTAAATGTCTTTGAATTTGGCAACAATGGGTGTATATATACATATATATTTTAATATTAGAGTATGTTAGCTTTGTTTGCTCTCATCGTTTGGTCTCTTTTATCCAAAGCCGCTATCACAACTCTTTGTTGGCTTCACTGTGAGAGTGTACGTATAGCAGTCTGCATCAGGTAGATGACCTTCATGAGTAACGAATCTATCTTTCTACTCCATTCTACTATATTTTGAACGTATTACATTTATGCTACCAATGTTTTTGAATAAAACCAATCTACTCTCGTTACCCTAATGCCTATTATTTCTCATGGGGGTACAATTAGAAATAATGAATTATCAGATTGATTTGTAAATTTCTTAGTTCAGTTATTTGCTTTTCCGTTGTTGTTTTTTCAAATTTATCGAATTTTTGAGATTCATTTTTAACTTTTGAGATGAGATTAAAATATTTTATTTCTCGTCTCAATATAGATATTTTCAAGTCTCGCACCTCCATACAATGAATTACTTCTTTACATAATCGCCAGACAAATTCAAATACCTATGATGTCAAGGGAAGGATTTTAGAATTCTCCCTTTGAAAAAATGTATTCATCCTTTCCATTACGATATATTTCAGATCTTCAGCGCTGCCATAACCATGACCGACTAAAAGTGTCTTCAAATGGAAACATAGGCTATTTACCCATCATTTCAGCATCCAAATGTTCCAGAAAACAGCTGTCCGCGATCAACGACTCTTCTATCCTCGTCGTGATCATTCGCCTTTCCTTCGCTAAACAGCCTACACAATTTTCTGAAATTTATTTCTTTCATCACATTTTGTCAATACACTTAAGTAATTTGTCTTCTTTTCGATCGCAAGAACATTTTTAACATTTAAATCTTGTATCAATTATCATAACTCACAGCTAGATAATTTTATTTTATAGTTTTCTTTAGTGCCGCGTTTTACTGCCTGTTTAGGTTATCCAAACATGAACTAATAAGGCTAAATAGCTAGGGATGAGGAGGGTTGAATGTATATGAAGTGTACCCGAACTTTGGAAAATCTCCCTCAGTACACCCGATTGGTATTTGAACTCAGATCGATCTGTCATCGGTAATTTATAGGTAGTGATACCATCAAAAGTGACCTCTACATGTCACATGATTTGACGTAAGAATGCTTGGAAATAAATCGGATAGAATTTCTAGTTGTCCGATAAGATTCTTTCAATGAAAATAAGATTTTAATATAGTTTGCTGTTAACGGGGAGTTATAATTCCAACCAGATGTATTTAGAGTGTTTAGGGTGTTTACCCCTAAACAGTTTTTCACTATGATTTCAATCAGATGCGGGTACATTTTCTAAAATTCTAACTTACACATTCCTACCAATTTAGTTTAATTAAATGCGTACAGGCCGAACGAGTAGTAACACGCAATGCAAAAAAATAAAACGCAGTAAATCCTTTTCTAAACAGCACACAATTGTATCGAGGTCAGGATTATTTTCACGCATACACTTTCGAGGGAAAAAAAAACCTTTATAGTTTATTTCCTAAAAATCCCCCATGAAATGTGTGTGTATATATTTCCAGTAATTACAGTGTGCGCCCACCAGCCAGAAGCATAAATTGCTTCGTTTATACAACCCCTTCACTGAACATTGGCTGGAGTCACGGAACCCATCCATACCTTGTCAAATAACTCTTCATATTAATTACAATAATTTCTCGACGTTAATTAATACAGTTTAGTCCCTCCTGTGGTGTTAAAGTATGGAATCTTCGCACGAACTGTTTTGTTTGCGGCGTCGACGGACAAGATAGGCTACGCTTTAAGACGCTGAATTTCATTAAATAAAAAAAACACCCGTTAATTGAAGACGGCATGGGATGAGGCCTACAAACTTAGGCTAGTGTGTGACACGCCTGATTCTAAACTCGGGATCTATTACAAACAGCTACATTTTTTAAAGGATTAATTTTCACAATGATTTCTTACCAAATCTTTAGATGAATGCTGGTACAATTTCTTAAAATACATCGTCTTAATCCTGATAACTTTGGTTAGTTTAACTAACTAATCAAGCTAATTTAGATTAGTTTTCAGGTAATGGGTGACTAGAGTTCGAACTCTGACAAGCTTTACTGAGGTTAGTTATTTTTAAATAGTTTCCTAGTCGTCCTCCACGCAAATTCAGCTACACTTCCTCTGGATTACACCTTCCCCATCAATACTTCACTACCGTAATTAACATATACACATAACCTGAACGGATAGATACGTGGTAAAAAAGTAATTGAATGCTTGTATTAGTTTTAACTTAGTTTGGATGGTCTCCTTGTCTTTGGACCATAAATATGGGGCTCACGTCTGACCGACTGCACATAGGTTAGCCCTCGATATGACCCACAACGTCGAGGAACAATACTTTTTATCTGTGTACCACTTCTTAATATTCGTCCAAGGTATATGAATATTTAAATTAGGGGAGTAAGATTGAGATATATAGCATTTAAAGGAAGTGTACTCGAATTTGTGTAGCGAGAGAATAGGGAACCATTTAGGTAAAATTCCAGTCTGGATTTCTATCTCAACCTTTCTGTCATCCTAAAACCAGAATAGACAAGACTTATATCTTACTCCACGTATCCACCGCTGTGGATAATAGCATTAAAACACTTTTGAATCACTGCATTATACTACTATAAAGCCACATGGCTGACTGACTCACTGACATTAATGTTTACCCACTTCCAGATGAACTAGAAACTTGAAATTTGGTAAACTTATAGCTTCTAGCCTGTAACTGACGGGAAAATTCCAAAAAGTTGACTTTTTTAAAAAAATTTTAGCCCCCGAAAAAAACCCTCAAAATTTCTAAGCAACCTTAAAGTCGGCGAGGACCTTTCTGTCTCTTGTGGCTAAATGGTGAGACCTATCAAAAAACGGCTCTGGATATCATTAGCTTACATCCACTTGCAAAGAAAACTCACTGGGGGTTTGAGGAAGCAGCCTCCAACGAGCAAAACGAGTTATAGTATATAACTAGTGGTTCATAAAACCGTTTTAGCACCCTGATGTATTTTGCCAGTTATTATTATTCATCATTTTCTTAGTTTACAAACTGATACACATTTTTATGGGATATGTCAGGGGGTAAAATAGGGCGGGGAGTGGAGGTGGTGTTTTAGGCTAAGCATTGTAAGTTATTTTAACTAGCCTATATGTTACCCGAACGTCTGAGCTATGCCCATTCGTAATTTAATCTCAATCGGTATTGTAGTTTTTGAGTGAAAGGGTAAAGTATATTTGTCGCACATAACGCAATGACAGAGTGATTACTTCATACTATATTAGTAGATTTATTGTATTAGTACTTGAAAATGGTTTTATTACTTTTCAAAGCGTCAATAAAACTACAAAACACTTCAAAAGAATTAATTATTTAATTTCTTCGACCCATTTTTTTATTTTAAGTTCCATAATGGTTTGGTTTATAGTCTATAAATAACGAGAAGACATATTAAAGGAGGTATTAAGTTCATAGTAAATATTGAAGAAAACAAAAACAATAAAATATCCTAAAAAATGATAAGGGGAGAAATGGAAAAGAGAGAATAAAAGAGTAATATAATATGAATAAAAGAGAGAGCAAGCAAGGGGTGTGAATTTGAACGAGGGAATGAGAGAAAGTGATATACTCTCCCAGGCGCGGAACCAAATTAATGGGGTGGTATGCAAATTGGAAAGACTTACTTCCAGTCATATAAACAAATCACTAAAGTTCTGAGCGGTAGGGATGAAGAGGGGTGAGTGTATGGGTTGGGGGTGGGGGTTCGGAGTGATGTAAAAATGAAGGTCGACTTACTCGTAGTGGAAGGAAGGAAGCAATGGAAATTGAATTTGTGCAACTTGGAGAAAATAATAATAGTAATAAAAAAGGAAAATGGCGTGTGAAATCCCCGTGGCAAAATGTTGCAGCTTGGCTTTTTATGTAATTCTCCATTATATATATATATATATATATATATATATTCTTTTAACCAAAACAAAGGGAAGAGTATAATTAATTGTTAAGATTTTGAGTGTAAAATTTAAAATGAAATCCACCCCTAGATGAAAAGGATTGGCGGTTATGTCGGAGTCATTTATGCGAGAATCAATACTTTCAACATTTAAATATTTTGAATATTTTTTTCAAGCTCTTTTTACTTCCAAGGCTATCGGTCTCTTAGACCTCATTGTAATAGTCTCCAAACTATTCGTATCATTTTTATTAAATATTTACTTTAGGTTCTTAACTGGAATTTAAAGATGAATATTCTTTTTTAAACTTTAAGGGGGTGTAATTCCATTTATTACTGATGCCTAAGTCCTCTCAGTCACAATATACCCTTACGATATAAATAAAACCACAGTTACAAAGTTATTACAATCACAGCTTCACTTAATGTATTCGTATCCTTTGGATTTATGGAATTACGATCTACGAATCTAAAAATAAATTTTAAAGAGAATTTATGAAACGTATTTTTTCTCAAACCACTTAGTGAATTATATATTTTTTTATGAACTCAGCTTGCTTAGAAATGAACCTCGTGTAAAGTGGCGGGAAAAGTGAAGACCATTCCCCACCGTTTGTGAGAGTATGACCACTTCACACGAACCACTTTGTTCAATCCCCTATAGATGGTGCCCTAGGGCTCTCCTGATACTCGAGCCTATAGCGTGACCAATTTCGTATGGCACGTATTAAGATAATAATTTTTCAAGACGGTTATTATGATTCATTAGATATAAGAATAACTATTTACTAGGACAGCTAGATTAATATGAAATACCCATTTTATATTAATTATTATTATTATTAGCACAGCGTCTTACGACCCGTTCGGGTTACGCGCACTTTATATTAATAAAAGATCAAACACAACAGTCTATAATAATATAATGTTCACAAGTAATGCTAGCCATACTCAGAATCATAACATTATTGAAAACAATGCATTACAAAACTGGATCCAACGAATCGTATCCATCCTAGTATTTACAACAGAACCATCCTTACGAACGGGAATTGAATAAACGCTTCAAGATTGTTTTCACGTTTACATGGTAAATAAGCAATTTCTATTTGTATTACTCGTCACTGTCACTCATTTAATTTTATTTATTCATGTGAGATGGTGGCTTGAAAACAATTAATATATTTTCTAGTATTACCTTAAGTCATTAAATCATAGTTTGACAATTTACTCTTGTATTATTAATTTATCTATGGCTTTACGAATTATGTGTGCACCTAACCGACGCTAACAGTTTTATTTTTTTTCAGGAGTGTCTGATAACATATTCTATTTTGAGGCTTAAAATTTTAAAACTTACTTACATACTTATTTACTCTATGGCATTAGGAGCTCGAAAGTGCATTACCGCACTCACAAAAGTACACCACCTATCCCTATCTTGAACTAGTTCTATCCAGTCTATCTCATTACTCCATATCTCTCTCAAGCCTGTCTAAATGTCATCCTCTCATCTGCGTCTGAGTCTTCCCAGTGGTATTTTCCCATTGGGCTTGCCATTCAATACCTTGGACGCGGTTCTAGATACTCCCACCTGCCCACCGTAACCTGCGAGATTTTACTAACGTAACAATGTGTGGTGATGAGTAAAGGATATGCAGCTCATCATTATGTAGCCTCATCCACTCCCAACTGTCTTCATCGATTTTTGGACCAAATATCTTCCTAAGCACCCTGTTTTCGAACACTCTAAATTTCTTTTAATCATTTAAGATAAGAGGCCACGTTTCACACTCATAGAGAAAAACAGGTAAAATTATAGCTTTGTATATTCTGAGTTTTACATTTCTTGACAGCAGGCGAGACGCCAACAACTTACTGACCGAGTAGTAACAAGAATTTCCCGACTGCATTCTTTTCCTAATTTCCAACCTAATATTGTTATCGCCAGTTAAAATTTCTCCTAAATATTTGAGTTCATTAACCCTATCAAATGATATATATTGTTTGCTGTAATATCTAAATTATAGTCCTCACTTTGAGTTCTCTGTGTTACCATATACTTAGTATTTTCAGCGTTAACTTCTAAACCCATTTCCTTACTAGCCTTTAATAAAATGTCTGCATTTCTTACAACAGCTCACTTACTATTACCCAACAAAGCTAAATTATATGCGTACTCTAATAGCTGCATTGTACAATTTAATGTTAAGTCTTCTCTACTCCCTTGCATTGCCCCAGTAGCGTATACTAAGGCTACATTAAAGAGTAATGGGGAAAGTGCCTCTCCTTATTGTTTTTAATTAAGATATTTTGGTGACATGCGAAATTGTGTACACTATATTTCTTTACTTCTTCAAATAAAAGGTGTAACTTTGTATGGAAGTACTAGTATAGTTTTTTTATATGCACACAAGAAGAAAAAATTTAGGGTTGGAAATAAAATGTATTGGGTCTTAAGGGAAGGCGGTGTTGATGGAAAGAAATGGTGCGAAGAGGGTAGGATAGATATAGAGGTGGGGTGGGTGGGTGTGTATGGGAGGGGGGTAAGTAAAAAAAAAAGTTTAGGGTGTAGTCAAGTCCCGGGAGTTGAGGCCCGCAGAGGGTGTGTGTGTAGTTTTAAGTGCAAAGTCTCGTCCGCCCAGAGGGTGGAAGGACGCACTCGGTCCCCCGGATGGCGTCGGACCCTTGGACGCCCTGGGCTCCGCTCCCCTGCGTCTCGGAACTGAGAACACCACCTCCTTTCCTCCACTCCTATTATTCTTCCGTTTCGATGTGGACTAGAGGCATCAATCAGATTCGTGTAGGCCTATGGATTGTTTAAAGCATGCTTTGAGTGTGTATACACGTGTGTGTCTGCGTGTGCGTGTGTGTGTGTGTACAGAGTATTATTTCCTATTAGTCATATTCCTTGTTCTCCACACTTATAATCACATCAATGCGACGTGGATCAGGGAGGTATACTTTAGAGGAACTTTACCTGCCTTAACCTAAACCTCAGTACATTCGGCTGAGATTCGATCCCTGGACTCTTCATCACCGGCAAACTAGACCAAGAGGGGTTGGTAACTTAATATTTGTGGCCACCGACATAGGTAACATGTGTTTGTGGGAACAGGCAAGAGCACAGTTTATTTTTCTTAGAAAAGGCCTTAATCTAACAGCTAGAAGAATTACTTGTTTTACTTTCACATATTAATTCGTAAATTCGTCACATTTGATAAATTATTTCGATACCTTTAAAATAGCATCAATGAAAATAGTAAGGCAATACCATTGTTGACCGCAAAAAAAAAAGAACATGTTTTCTAAAAGGCCATTACTATGAGAAATTGACTGTAATTTTCAAATAACCAGCGTTAACTGTGCTTTTTACATTTCCCCCTATTTTTCAGTGTCACCTCATTCATTCAGCCTGTTAGCGTTTGCTCATTTAAGCTTCTAGTTTCACACCTTTAACTATGGGCTAGTATACACTAATTTTCTTAAGAATGGACATAACTGACAGTTGAAAAACGCTATTAGGTCTACTTTCACAAAGTCATAGGACAAGTCATGTGATATACAGCCGTCACTTTTGATAGATACTAACAATATTTGTAAAATTAGACTTTTTGCTTTTTTTTAATCAATTTTGGCCGCCAATTTTTTATTTTTTATTAGGTGCTAAAAATGTACATTCGTAAGAAAATAAAGCTATACCTGCGTTGTTCATTGTATTGAATGTCAAGATACCAATACTCCAACCTGCCTATAGCTATGTGTAACTTGATACAATTTCTTACGTGAATAATATATCTATCATAAAGGACACAATTGATTAATATAACACATTATACTAACCTTTAATACAGTTTAGGATTCAGAACTACCAAGTACTATTTTAGTATTTAATTTGAACCAATATAAAATTTTATTTGGTTATTTATCGCTATAGTAAATGTGTAAGACATGTTTACTTGTCAATTGTATTAGAATGCATCTTATTACATTTAACAGTTGACATTTAATTACAATAATTTATTTGATGTAGATAAACACACTCATTTGATTAAACTACACAAATTCTAACCGGATAAATTATAGAGAAAATTCAAGATAGCTTTAGATTAAGCTTTTTTTTTAAATGAACAACATAAACTAGGTAATATTTAAAAATATTTTCAAAAGAAGAAAGTATTTCAATTTCGGTATCGTTGTGAAGCTAAACGACAGGTTTCCAGGATTATTTAATTAATTAGTATCTTTATAACACACTTTAAGTTGTATTTTAACAAAATTTTAAACTTTTACGACTCACATGTTTCTTATTAATGGTTGCTCATTATATTTATTGAAAATGAAAATTGGAGTCCCCAGGGATTGTCGCATAGTAATAAATGCATACTGTATTAATTTAGTTTATGTCACTCCCACCAAAAAAATAATAGTAAACAAATATGGCATTTATGAGAAGGCTAAGATATCAGCCTTATTGAATATCAACATACAAGGTATAAATAATTGTAATTACGGGAATGTCCTTATGGAAGAGAACATTATTAAATTAATTTAAATTAGTTTAAAAATTGCACCTGGACATGGGAATCAAGCTCGGGACCTTTGGCTCAGCACCTAAATAATTGACCACTTAGTTACAGTAGCCCCATGGCTTCTTTGGTGCTGACTGACAGCTGACGGTTTTGAAAAGTTACCAAACAAAATTTTGTATCTCTACGCCGAACCAAATGATCTGCAAAAACATGTGTTTAGCAGCTGTCACTTCTGCCAGTCAAAATGTAGGTATATACCTAAATGCTGACGGTCAGAAGTCAGCGGTGAGCTGTCAGACAGCACCAAAGAAGCAACGGAGCTACTGTAGCTAGCCAGGATTCGTCATGGGATAAGTATTGGAGAGCTCAGTGGTAAAGAAAGCATTTGGCTGAAATGTTTAACTCCTGGGTTCGATTCCCGTGTACAGGTGTAATTTTTCATCTGATGTAAATTAATTATCAGCCTTAAGCCATGATATAGGCCTAACTTAATCAAATATCTTCAAGAGGCTCGTGTTCGAATACTATCCAGGATGTTTAACAGACGGAACAATAGTGGCTTGGATCTCGATATAATCGAGAGGTATCGTACACTAACCAGCAATTCCTGTTGAATGCTTATAAAATATAAAATATCACTTAAATAAAACGTTCACATTTGAATTTAATAAACAATTAATTTCGCTGACATTAATATGAATACAATTTATCCGTGACATTTTTCGCAATATTGAATTTTCACATATCGAAACGCTGAATATTTCGGATAACCGGATGGATGTTTTGGATAACTGAGTGACTTACTTATACCTAGTACTTACACACGAGTAATTATACACATAATTTTACCCTAGCTTATATTAAACTAAACCATTTTAACCAGCTATATCAAGCTAACTAAACTTTTTATTTTAGTATTTTTGAAACGTAATAAGCCAAATTATAACTAGATGATGAACGAGAGGGTAATGTCACTAGAATTATAGAATGGGACAATTTGGGGAGATATGATGAATATATGACAATTGCGTAGCATGATATTTGCGTAACCCAAGAATAGGCGACTATTGCGTACAGTTGTTTATTTTTCTACCCGAGTTGTCCGTAAATGAAATTACATGATGTTAGCTCACACTTCTTCCTACCCCAACCAAACCAATCCTAACTGCTACCACACCCAAGTGTAAAAGTTATATGACGTCACAAATAGGGCCTAGAAAAACTCAAATCTTTGCTTAAAATAGTAACAATAATTATTATCATACAAACCAAACTTTCAAATCTTCCATAATTTATACATATAGGCCCTATATAATTACAGTTCTTACACAACCTAACTTAACCTAAACTCTCATATATTTATAAATTAAAATTTCAAATAATCTTGATCACACAAAATAATCAATTTACCTCTACCTGGGTCGCCCACCTGCTCGACCCTTTGGGCGCAATTGTCACTGTACGCAATTGTCAGGACACCAATGGGATATTCCTACTATCGTCAGGAACGTTCTAGAAGCTCAAGGACAACTGAGAAACAGGGCAACATTAAAATATTATATTTTATCCCCTAGCTAGTGATAACTTCACGGATCTAATAAATAGCAATGACACCTCTCAATTTATTTCGGGTGGTTTAACTAAAATCGATATTAGTCATTCAGTGATTATTGTATTTTGATGGTTCATTTCCAAAACTAAGCCATACATGTCCTGTTTACACACGAACAAATGTCTTGTCGACGACGATACATCTAAGTTTTGTTAACCCTCCTTATACTGTGTTGTTTTTGGTTTTCTGTCCAAAGTTTTTGTTGCGTTTCTTAGTCAATTTCTTGTTCTTTCTTTTTTTGTACCTACGCCGCGGTCGTCTCGTCGTGGGTTTCGGGGTTGTGGTAGTAGTCGGGTCATCGTAGTCCTCCTCATCTTCCTCGTCCTGCATCTCAAGCGAGCAGTCGATCCTGCGGCAGCATTCCGGGTACGGTAGGTCCGAGTTGCCCTCTGTGATCTTGCACGTGGGGTTCCGCCCGTTGTAGAACACGTCCGGACACCTGCAATCCACAAGCAATCGAGGACCGCGACATTATTTCCTCCCTCGCTCCCCCGTACACACCAAGTATGTTTATGTACTTAAATCAGTATAGAAGTCAGTAGAAGTCAATTATTACCTTGTGAATGACAACCCATCATGGGAACTATTAGCGAAACAAGTAATTGTAATTGAAACTTGTGACCCGCCTCGGTGGCGTAGTTGGCTAACGCACTTGTCGTGTTGAGCTCAACTGCTGAGGACGGGGAGATCGAGGTTTGAATCTCGGTCGGGTGAACTGGGGGTGATTTTTCTTAAATGGTTTTCCACTCTCCCTCCACGCGAATGCGGGTTCACTTTCTCTAATACAACCTTCCCAATTCCTAATCCATTAGAGTAATTAGTACTTAAAGCGTATAACCCGAACGGGTAGTAAGACGACGGTGCTAAATATTATTAATATATTGAAACTTGTGCGCAGTTTGATAGAAGTGCGGGTCATAAAAACCGCAACATTTTAATACAGACGCATGCGCAGAATAAATACAAATTGGCCTACACTAGTAAATTGAACGGGTCTTTCAAACAAAAGTAGAACTTTTTTTTAAAAAAAGTTTGAAGGCAATGGTTTTAATTAAATGTATTTTATAAACGTATTGATGGTTTGAAAATTTTCCAAGATTGTTTCACGGTATACTTCAAACTTTTAATTTTGACACACACTTCTTCCCAAAAATTATCTTATTTTGGTTGATAACGTTAATTATTCTCAAAAAAAGAATTTAAATAATGACCATGTGAATGCGCGCCGGTTATTTCGTAGTTGATACTTAGCTGGCTATTTCGTGATAGCTGTAAACATTATTTCCTTACAAGCTTCTCTGTTGAATCCAGTACAAAAACATCTACCGTGTGTATGGGACATTAAATTTCATGATATACTATGCCCATCCCAGACGGTTTCTCACACAATTTTGTGCTTCATGGCTCTCTATAGTAAATTTTATTTACAGCTATTAAAGTTAACATTACTTGCTTAACACAGATGATTATTTAAAGGCTTAATCTATGTGTTGAGATGAGGAGGTTGGTTACATGACATGAGATGTAAGCCTACCTTCATCAATGTGAAGAGAAAAAGAAGTTATAACTGGAAAGTACACCAGGCCGAGATTAGAATCTAGAACTCCCTGTCAACGTAAATTTAGTATATCACGAGCCTAACTACTTAGATAGTATGACCACCTGTATTTTAGAATTCATGATACACATTTTAATACCCGTCTGGTCTATCCTCATATTTACAATAATATGTCAAGGACGAGGAAAGTTTATTAGAAAGGAAGTGTACCAGAGTTTGCGCGCAGGGGGTGGATGGGAAACAATTTAGGAAAATATACACCTCAGGTGACCCAGCTGGCAAACAATACAATACCAAAGCCTTTTACCGCATCCCTACTAGTACTACCCCTTGTTAAGGGGTCGGTCAACACCCGTTCACCCATAAAAACATGGTATTACAAAATAAAAGATTGTAACAAAACTGTTCTATGGATTTGAAATCGGTTTTTACCATTGAAAAGGAATTTATATTATATAATCATACTAATTAAATTATACAATGAAAACTATTACATTTTCAGCATAGCACTATTTGCTTATAATGACTTAATTAAATTAAATATTCAAAATTAAATTTTACTATATAAAGCAGAACTATTTTTAATTCAATTTTCTTGGATTAGAATTTTTATTTAGTGCTATATTATTTTTATATTTTTTTAAATTGAATAATTACTTTAACAAGATTAATATGAATGTAAATATTAATGTTAGAAAAAGAAGAAATCACGAGGCTAGATAATATTTTTATCCTTGTTTTAATGATTTATTTATAATTTTTTAGGTTATTACGAAGCTTTAAAAGGTTACTTATAAAATTAAAATTTGAAATATACCGACTAGAATCTTCCATTTACAGCGTTGCCACGATCGTTTTAGAAGTGACGAGACAAACCATTTATTCCATTATTGTGAAGCTTTAAAATTATGCTCCCACTATTTTAAATCTTAAATAGGAATCAATGTATTCACCTGAAAGTGGTAGGCTTACAATTTAAGCATCGATATTTAAGACACTAGATTAGCCAAATAGAAATCCACAAACCTCTTGTAATTTTAAAATGTTCATGGGCTGAGATATCCTTGTGTGTGTGTGTGTGTGTGTGTGTATGTGTACGCACGAGAGCTGGGTTCTGAGAGCAGTACACTGTTCCTTTCCTCCTCTCTTTTCTTAGTTCAACCCCCACCCCTTTTGAAAGGTAGTAGGTATGTACGATGTTGAGGCCTAAATTTGACAGTAGGAGCAGGAAAATACTTATTGATTCAAACAGATTTTTAAAATGTATTCGTTGCGCGTGGTGGGCATATAATCGATTTTTTTAAACTCATTAATTGAAAACGCTTTTATATTTTCTAAACACCTCTACTTACTGGCTGTTCACATTGGATATATAGTTCATATCATAGTATTCAAAAATAAATTAACGTATAATACGAACCCAAAATTATGGATGAACATTAGTTAGTAATAGTAAATCTATATAATTGAATACAGATCTATTTTTGTTTTTGTTCTATCTAATTTTACTGAACTTAACATTATTTAGAATAATATTTATTAAAAATATTAGCCTTTTTACTTTCTCATAGGCTAAATAAATTATCGTAATCATGGGAATTTTCAGCCTCAAGACTATGATCGCTCTAACGTTCTATGTGGTCCCAAAATTCTTTTTTTTAAGTGGATCTTACATATATTTCTTTTCCATTTTATTTGTAAAACCTTTGAGGCACAATAGTAGAAAAATATACAAACAGTTTTACGAAGTAAAACTAATAAAATTTATTCTGAAAATTGAAAAATGACACCTGGACACGGGAATCGTACCCGGGACCTTTGGCTTAGTACGCCAATGCTCTACCACTGAACTATCCAGTGGTATAGCATTGGTCAAAGCCAAAGGTCACGGGTTCAATTCTCGTGTCCAGGTGTCATTTTTAAATTTTCAGAATATGATATTTAGACTGAGAATTCCTCTCTAAAATTACAAATAATAACTTCGGCTATTTGATTCTTAATAATAGTAATAATAATAATATTATTATTATTAGCACTGCGTCTTACTACCCGTTCGGGCTGTACGCACTTACGCTAATGTGTAATGGTAGGGTGATCGTGAGATGAAATGAAGGACCTACAGTTTAACGTGGAATCCGAACCATGGTAGGAGACCTGGCATTCCTGACATTCACAAGATATCTTAATAATAAAACTTAGTCAATTTGCATATGCGAATTTTAGATTTGTTAAACAAATACAAGCTTGAGTTGTGAAGACGGTTTTAAAGATGATTATAAAGTAAACATAGACCCCCTATCTTTCAATAAAAATATTTTACATTATATAATGATATAAGCACCACCAAGAAATAAAAATAATGTATACATTATACAATCAGCCCTAAGAAAATTTACTTACTAATATGAAAAGCTATTTGGAATACACATTACATGGGCATAAATATATTTTTAAAGATTTTTTTTTGGTCTAATAGTGTGAAGAACATAACACTATATATTTTGTAAAAAAAATGAATGGCCAACATAAATAATTCTATAAGAAATTATTTCTTTTAGCACTGTGTCTTACTACCCATTCGGGTTAAACGCTTATGTAATAATCACGCTAATTGTTTTAAGGATTAGGAAGGATTTATTGATAGGAAGTGTTCCCACATTTGCGAGGAGGGAGAGTGGGAAACCGTTTTGGAAAAACCCTTTAGTACACTCGACCGAGATACTAACCTCGATCTCCCCTTCATCGTCAGTCTAGTCTAGTCTACTGCGAGAGTACCTTGTTAGACCATGCGACCACTGAAGTGGGCGACGCGAAATTAAATGTGTAGCTCGAACATTTCACCAATAGTAACTTCCACTATCTTTTTTAGTAAAAGGTAAGCACTTAAAATAAAAGAAACTTAACAGTGAAATTAAAATAAATACATGAGAAAATAGAGTTAATATATGGTACGACACAATCGCACAAACTTTCTAATATTGTGTAAGTATTATAGTTTCAAAGATAATATTCAAAATTTTCAAAAATCTGCTTTGAGTAAACTATCTTTAGGTATGTTTTCCTCATCAAAACAAACAAATCATCCTGTTCCTCACAATAAACAATCTTTATTAATCAATTTTAAACAAAATTGTTCAAATATGGCTATTTAACAAGTCTCAAAAGTAATGATTTGTAAACTACCCTAAAATTATTTGCTATCATATTATCATGAAAAACTAATAATTTGAATTCAATCTTCAAGATTAATCTCAAAACAATTAAAATTTTATATCATTCATCGATGCTAAACAACCCTTAAATTAGTTTATTTTAAATAAATAAAGGTACATTAATATTGATGATGCAAAATAGTCCCCCGTTTTCAGTTTTCATCCTAATCATTAAAGCTATTTTCAAAAAAATGTAATGTTACAAAACTCAGAAATTAGTTAACTACTATTACTGAATGATTTAAAAAAACACAAATATAATACATATAACTAATTATAATGCAAAAAGATTAACAATTACCCAATTTGAACCAAATTACTTAAGCCATCTTTTAAAATATTAATATTTTGAGAAAAAAAAGTCATCAGTAAACTATTAGCGGAATTTCTCTCCCAAAACAAGTATACATCTTTATATGTCATCCTCATTAGTAATGAGGTGAACTGGATAGGACTAGCTCAAGATAGGGATAGGTGGCGTACTTTAGTAAGGGTGGCAATGAACTTTCGCGTTCCTAATACCGTAGACTAGGTAGGTATTAGAAAGTAATAAAAATGACTTAGTCATATTGAAAAAACAAATATTTTATCAGGATTTAAATAGTTTTGTTTATTTAGCTATTCAATAGCAAAAAGGTTAGTAGCTTTAAATACTAAGCTAGACATTCAACTCTATCCTGAGATACTGCCAATATTTTAAGACTCACTTCGGTGACCACATGTCCTAAGGTGCTACTAACGCAATGAACTAGACTGTCAAATGATGGGGGAGATAGATGTTCGAATCTTGGTCGGGTGTATTGTGAGCGGTTTTCCAAAATAGTTTTCCACTCTCCCTCCAAGCAAACGCGGGTACACTTACTATTAATATAACCTTTCTAAAGCCATAAGCGTAGATAGTACATACATAAGCATGTAACCTAAACGGGTAGTAAGAAGCGATGCTAAAAAAATTATACGTCTAACTCCTATGCAACTTGACGAACACACATGCTTAACAGCTTTGCTCACTGTAAGTCAAAACTTTGAACACGATTTTATGGTATTAGCGTAGTTTTCCAGATGTAAGTTTATAGGTATTTTGTATTACTTTTGGTTCAAACAAGCTATATGTGCAGTTTGGGGCAGGAGCTTCCGAGCACCCTGTATATATATAATAATTAAATATCCTAGAAGGCTTTGGACAAATTTTGGCTGGGAATAACAGCACACAAAACTGTGTTGTATTGGAAGCTAGCTATATTATGAGAATAATCGTGACGCCCTGAGGCTTGTTCTTTATTTCCCGGGTGTTCGCGTGACGACTTTATTCATAATCACCTCTTATTGCTGGTAATAGTTTAATAGTAGTGATAGCGAACAACTTCATTCACCTAAACATCATTTGGAACATTTCACAATCATTTTTTTAACGTGGAAACCGCATGCAACGGTAACGCGTGCATTAAAACAAGCAACTTTTATGGTCTATATTCACGATTTAATTTCTTCGTTATTTTTTTTAGTAAAAAAGAAAAGAAAAAAATGAGAGTAAACATACGCCACACATGGTTTTGTGGGATAAAAAAGTTTGAGATAAACTTCTTTTTAATTTTACTGCACTCGCTATCTAAATTTATACTTTGCAGTACATCAACTGGTGCATTAAATAAAACTGGATTGAGCTAAAACTAATCTAATATAGTTATCTTTGAGCAGTTAATGTGTAGCGTTTAACCTGAGAGTTTTTTTTTAGTTTATATGTTTTTAACATGAGGGTTTTATAACGTTTTAATCTATGAACTACCTCTTTTTGTTTAACATCGCGTCTTACTACCCACTCGGGTTATACTCTTATGTACTAACTACGCTAGTGAGTTAAGTATGAGGAAGGTTGAATTTAGAGGAAATGTAAAATCATTTGCGTGGATAGGAAGAGAATGAGAAACCATTTAAGAAAAACCACCCACAGTATACCCGACCGGGATTGAGCAATGCTCTCCCCATCATCGGCAGTCTAGTTTATTACGAAAGTAGCATCTTAGACCATGCTGCTACCGAAGAAAGTGTTAACCTATTGATAAGGAGGTAGATAGAGGAAATGCTTTCGCATTAGCAAACATAGTGGATGGGAAAACCATAGTGATATTCGAACCTCTACATTCTCGTTACTGATGATCCAGTTTATCGTGAACCTAAGGCCTTGTATCGTATGACCACCGGCTCGGATCAAGTTAAACATTATTTGGTTTTCTATTATATCCTGACAACCCCCCCCCCCTACCCCCAAAATAAAATAATTGACGTTATTTGAAAACTACGTGTTTGGGTTAAACTCATGTAATTAGGAAAATTAATTCTTTCCCAAAAATATTAAGGACATATCCTCCAACTAAGAATTAAAATGAGTTTATTTAAGCTAAACGAATGTGGTTTCACTTTCTTTGTAAACGGGGCCAGATTCGCACAATTACTGACCAGCGACATAAATAAGTTAGCATTAGCGTTAATATTTAATTCAAAACCCCGATTAAATTTTAAAGCTTCACTTTTCAATCATGCTCCACTATTTTATTATAATGTATTCGCTAAACGACTTACATTGACGTTATACATTGATTTTAGTATTGAGATGCTTCTAAAGTCAAAAGGGATCATTTTTAACGTGAATTTTTTAATAAGTTGTTTTGGGAAAACGTGTTAACTAAATTTCATTTAATGTTTTATATTTTCTCAGTAACCTAGTTCAGCCAATAGTTTTTGCTGTGGCATTATTATGTATTACTAAGTACATTTAGATCCACATTTATTTTGTTGGCATGCAGATTAAACGCTAAGTTAGTCTAGTCTGGTTTGCTAATGACGCAGAAGTCATACGGGTGTTATGAGGATGGATTTTCCTAAATAGTTTCCCCACCGCCTTAACACTAATGGGGGTACATTTTAGATCCCTGCCATGCTCATTTTTACCCGATTGGTTTAGTTAAACGTGGATATTCCAGATGGGTAGTAAGAAATGGAAGAAAATAAATCTTACACTAGCAGAGTTAGTTCAGTGATGGTGTACTTTACTCTTGTCCAAAAAATCAAGGTTAAGTTCCCATATTGTTTAAATTTGGTTGCTTGTTTCTGATAGAGATTTTTTGTCCTCTTCCCAGGTTTATGTTAGTGAAGTTTTTTCAAAATTAACATTTCTTATTGTGTGAATAGTTTAGTAAAAAGTTTGGAAATTTTGAACGGGAAATAGGTAAAAATAAAGAGTACAATTTTACATTAAGCTCATTTAGGTGGGATGAAAGGAAATGCGAGTTAAGGTAATAATATTTGCAGTTTTTATAGAAAACAGTTTTTGGCCAATGTACACAGAATATTGCTATGGGGGAATAGCTTAGTTTAGTTTTCTATACATATTTATATCAACAGTATTTGAATATATGTCATCATCATCCTGGAATTCGATGATAAAATTCTCCCTTCATTTAAAAAGTTTCTCATCAAATTTCATTATATAAATGAAAAATATTCAAAACCTGTTGATATGAATTTTGTTGAAATTTAAACTAAATGTATCTACTGAAGTTCTAATTAATTTATATTTACAAAGAAAAATCCCTTTAAAAACCGATAAAGTACGCACCTTTTCTCAAGCCCTCTAAATCCACCTTAATTTATTAGGGACTCACGTGACGATGGTGAAGTGCATCTTGTTAGTGCTGTCGGTGGATTTAGAGCTCACACACTTCTTCATTCTGCAGTGATGGCCGTCGTCAGGTATGGTCATACCTACGGCCATTGTCAAATTCTTTTCTGGTATGAAACAGGGCTTCAAAATGGCTTCTGAAAAAGTTTTATTATTATTATTATTATTAGATTATCTTTGTCCTCAAGAATAATTTTAATTTCAACAAACAAATGTGTGTTTATGCCTTTTCTTTGAGATAAGATAAAGTAAAATGATTGCCAAGCACTTGAAAAACTGGGGGAGCTGAGAAAACAGGCAGTTATGAGTGTCCAAAAAAAAAACCCCAGAGAAACCTCAGATAATTTAGTAAACCAAAACAGTAAAAATACTGTAATAGTTTGGGGATTCTTAAACTTAACTACAAAGATTATATCGCAGGTCTATGAATAGAATAAAATGTGATCTGAAGAAGAATACACTTGGGGTCGAACACACTTATTAGGCTTATGATTCCACCCCCTGTAACCATTTCCTGAAACATTGGGCTCTGTAACCACTGTCAAGGTCAAATACTCCAGTTTTAAAACACTTTCCATATCACTTCAAACTGTTCACATCTATCGAAAAGGTAATTTTAACTACTTTATATTTCAATCTAAATGTTTGTGATATTGAGAATTTCCTCTGTAAATCCGGGAAAACCGGGAGTTTTGTATCTATAAAATAGTGACAGCCTTGAGTAAGATCATGGCAGGAAAAACAATCTCTAACAATCAAACACAAGTCACTGAAACTATTTTTATACATTCATAAGTAATGTAATTTGTGACCTTCACTTTTAATAAATAATATCAATACCTATACAATAACACTAATAATATAGTAAACTGCTTTTTATGTTGACCACACAACAAATTGTGTTTTTACTATCTAAACTCTAGTTTAAACCATGTTCTTGCGCTTATATGCACTTTGTTTAGCCTAAAACGTTGTTAGTATGAGTATTTAAGGTGCACTCTTTTATTATTTGACTAATCGATGTTTTGTCTTACGACAGGTTTATTCCTTTTGACAGTGAATTCAAACCGCCAATGCACCCTGTCCTCTGCTTCCTTGAGCTCCCAGAATTTTCTTCTTTCCTTCAAGTCATCTAATTATTGGATCCTCCTTCCTAAGCTCTTATTTCCCTCAACCTTCCCTTCTATGACGTCTTGCGGTAGCCGGTTCCTCCTAAGGATGTGTCCAGTTTGATTTGTACCTTTTCTTAGGACTTCTTCATATGTCATCCTATCTGTCCACATTATCTTTTCAAGTCTTCTCCAACACCACATTCCAAAACTCTCCAAGTATTTATTTTTCATCTTCCTGAGATTTCAAGGTTCTGATCCATACAGTGTGATGCTCCAAATGTAATATATCATTTTCTTCCCCAGTTCAAAATTCAACTGACTCGTTAGTAGTAACCTCTTCTTGTTGAAAGCTTCCTTGGCCATGACGATCCTTGTCCTGATTTCCGCTAGTCACACTTTGTCATCTGATTATACCAACCCCCTACTTACATAATATCTTAATTCTAGAACATATAAAACCCCCCTTTTTCAACCGTAAATCAATCAAAATAAAGGGATAAGCCCATTTTATTCATTTCAATTCTGTTTGGCTTGGCTGAAAATAAAACACAGGACCCTTGACTCATAAACAGACGTGCTGCCAGCTAAGTCAACGTGTTGATCAATGAAATATTAATTTAATAAAATATGTTTCAGAGATTTTTTCTATAATTTGGAAAGTAAAATATTCTAAGGAATATTTGATAGATTTCTAGATAAGAAATTATTCAACCATGTTTTTAAAAATAATAGTAACACTAGCAAAAATACTGTTGGTTTGAAAAAATACAAAATGTATAAATATGTGCTGTACTTTTTTAAGATGTAAAATAATGTTGTTTTCAATAAAAATTTAGCTTTCCCATCTTTTATTTAGACAATTTAAATTAGGATAGCTAAAAAAATAATATGAATTTTTGGGAAGTCCAATGAAAAAAAATTGTTCCTGGGAAATAGATCCAATTATTTAGATAATTATGATTGTAAACTGTATTCAAGTCCATTATTAATTGATTTTAATAGATGTATACTACATGAGTTTTAGTTAAAGTGGAGCATTAAACTGCCTCAGGGAAAATATGACTGTTGAAACGACTATGACACAAATATTCATTTAACTCAAGTATTTGACCTTTCAGAGAAAAATATTTTTTCCACTAAAATGATTTTATTTTCAACGCGACCATCCTTTTACTTATCTTATAGCCCACTTCGGTGGCTGCGGGTCTAACACGCTTCTCTCGCAGTAGACCATAGGGTAGAGATATCGTGGTTCGAATCTCTGTTGGATGTACTAAGGGTGTTTTTTTTTCCAAAATGGGTTTTCACTGCCCCTGCAAGAAAATGCGATACACTTTCTATAAATATACCCATCCTAATCCCTAAAACCATCAGCGTAACTAGTACATAAACTTTTAATCCAAAAGGGTAGTAATACGCGGTGCTAAAAAAACCGTATAAGAGCGTATAAGGAAAATCTACAAATAGGTTGGTGCAGTTCTTCAGTTTCTTTAGTAGTTTGTGTCCGCTGCTCCTTCATTAAAGAAAGAGAACCGGTTTCGATTCCGAGAAAGTCTATAAGTTGTTTCTAGGTTCTTAGTTATACTGTATATGTTTAAGAAACTCTTAGTTAACAGGCCTATACACATAAACACATACATACACACACAACGAAATTAATATAGTTGATATAAATCTAGCAAAACTCTCATATGTATATATAGATTATATACATACATCTATATGTACACATCCATATATAAACAGGGTGCATCGATTTATTCGACAAGTAACTGGGGTGTGGCTAGTAGACCTCTAAACAAGACGAAAAGTCCTAATGAACATATGTCTTATGTTAGATAGTTACCGAGATAATGACTTCAAAGCTTCTGCTTGAAATGCCCTACATTACACACCCTTGTTGTACTTCTTGTAAGTGAAGTATCACTGCTAGTACACCTGCAGGCCTGTAGCTACACTAATAGGGGTGTATCAAATAGGCCTATTAACACTTCCAGCAGAAATTTGTAAGGCCTTATCTTGGGAACCATCTAACATAGGACACATGTTCATAAGGACTTTTTGTTGTTTTGAGGTTTACTTCCCACACCCAAGTTATGCGCGCGCGCGCACACACACACACACACACACACACACACACACACACACACACACATAGTATATATATATATCATGGTGTAATTAGACAGCTATACTATAATACTATATTACACAGATATATACACTATCGTGCTGTAGTTAGAGCTACTATAATACTATATTACGCAAATAAATATACTATCATATCGTAATTAAACAAAGCTATAATATAATACTCTATTATACAGGCATATATCATGTTGTAATCGGACAGAGATACTATAATACTATATTACACATATATACTATCTTGTAACTAAACAAAGATCTACTATAATACTCTATCACATAGATATGTACTATCATGCTGTTGTTAGACATAGAGCTACTATAATACTATACTACACACACATATATACTATCATGCTAGATCGTGCTCCACACGAGCGTCTATTGTCCGGCTCGTGGCTGTGGGAGCGCCGTATTGACCGAGGCGACGCTCCAAGTGACGTCATTCCGCCAATCGCAGGGCGCCGCTATGCCGTGACGTCACACATGGCTCGATACTGCCCGCACCGCTGGCGCCGTTCCTTTTAAACGCCCTCTCTCTCTCTCTCTCTACTGAGATCTTCATCCGTGCGCGCGTCATCTGCTCTCCTTTATCCGGGGCATCGGCCGACCGTGTTGGACGAATGGTTAGCGCGCCTTACTCCAAGGGACTAGAGCTAAAGTTCGTTCACGGTAGGAGTTTACCTCTGAAAGGACTTTTTTCCCTACCAGAAATCTATTATATAGTAGGATATTGGTAGGAAAAAAGACAACACACACACACACACACACACACACACACACACACACATAGGATGGTCAGAAACTCATAGCCTAAAAAGCACATATAGTTTGTTTGAACCAAAAGTAATACAAAATCCCTAAACATTTACATCCGGAAAACTATGCTAATACCATTAAACTTTGTTCAAAGTTTTGGCGTACGACGCCAGAAGAGCAAAGCTATTCAAGCATGCATGTACAACAAGTTGCATAGGAGGTAGGTGCGCGGTACTACACACCTCGACATCTTGGAGTACCCCAGCAGACCATACCACAAATCCACCATTAATAGTAACAACACACCACTCCATCAAGAAATGCAAATACATTTTGAGGGTAATCATTAACGGTCCTAATATCACAGAAAGTGCGTACCATTATTACATGTGCAGTGCTGTGCGCCTAACTCCTGTGTAGCTTGTTGTACATGCATGCCTGACAGCTTTGCTTTTCCGGCGCTGTACGCCTAAATTTTGAACACAATTAATGGTATTAGCGAAGTTATCTGGATGTAAATGTATGGGGATCTTATGTTACTTTTGGTTCAAACAAGCTATATGTACTTTAAAGGCTATGACTTCCCGAACATTCTGTATATATACGTCCAGGCGATCCACATTTAACTATTTTAAAGGGGTTGTGAGGCGTAAGATCTAGTTTGTATAAAATGTGCCCTTATTTGCTTGGAGGGAGAGTGAGAAACTATCTAAAATAAAACACTTACAATACATCCGATTGTGATTCGAGCGTTTACCTCACCATCAACCGCTAACTAGATTTGAATTTTACAATCCTGACGTTTAGTCCGCGGTCTCACCGCTGCGAGTCGTATAACTATGTGTGATTTTATTTACTTAAGAGAGTTTTATCAAGTACTTAATTACGGCTTGCTTTTTTAAAAAACTATCCTATTAGGGCATATTAATAGCTTTATACTTGTTTGTGTGATTAATTAGGAACCGAAATAACTAGCAATAGAAGTGAAAACATTTTAGAACTGATCTTGTGTATACAAGGTAACATATTTTTGATATTTAGAAAGCGCTAGAACTCATGATTATTCAAAATCCCATTGGCCACCATATTGTAATCATTAACATTATCAGCAGGCTTGACACTTGAATCGTTAGCCGGTTTCCTCACTCATAGTGTGAGATTTTACATGGTTAAACGAGGTCGTTCTACACCTAGAATTTAGAACTTTCAATACCGAGATGTTAACCGACCTTGACTGATAAGAAAACTACTCGTTAACACTTAAATAAAAACACTATTCTTCTTCCAAACTTTTTTTTTTTCGACCGTAACGGGTGGAAAATATATGCTATCTCCAAATTATGAAGCAGTAAGAAATAATCTTTCAATATTAAATTATTGTAAATATTATAGTTTTACCATAAAATGTATGTTTATTACTTGTTCAATTGAAATCCCTAATCTATCTTCTGTATTAATAAAATGAAGAGTTTGTTTGACAGTCTGTCATGAGCATTGCATGTTATCTAGCGCATGCCAAGGGCCGCCATTTTAAAATTAGCAGCTCCCTGTGCATGTGCACCTCGAAGCTAGAATTTTAAATTTTTGATTAGATGTTTTAAAATTTATCAAAAACTGGGTTAAAAAAAATAAAGATAAGAATTTTTTCTGCTTGTATGAAGCAAATAAAATATTTTCATTGCGTGGCTACCACAGGAAACGTCGGGTACTTCTGATAGTTGTGTGTAAAATAAACAAATAACAAAACCTAAACTACAATTGGTAGGAAGGTTAGGTTTTGTTGGATTGAGTTTGTTTGTATCAAAAACATTAACAAAATACCTTATGGCTTCCACAAAAAAAATATTATTCATATTTAAGAATAAAATAATAAAATTTAATTTTTATAAATTTAAAAAATAATTTTTTGGGTTATGGATTTTTGCGCATCTGTTAAACGGTTGCTCTACAATTGTCCCATATTCAACTTATAGCTAATCGGAAAGTAGTAAAAAATCTTTCTAACAGATATGTATAAATCATTTGAAATTTATTTAAATAGATGACTTGAAATGGTTTGTTTGGAAATGAACTCAAGATATTTAACCTTTTTAAAGTTAAGGTTCGAGAGATGGGTTGGATATACGTTAAAAAAAAGTAATATGCTTTTTTATAGGACAAAAGTTAATTTAAATCCACCAACTGAACCACCCTTTTTTTGTCTAAATATTTATCAATAACATAAACTGCCAACACGAAAGCTTTATCCCTTGACGACTTCCACCCCCACCCCCCTCTCCCTAATAACTGATGCCTTAGTTTTATTATACTCGACAGGACGTATAAAATGCATTAAGTAATGTAGTTCAATTGGTTGAAAATCGTATTTAACTGTCATCCAGCAGGCAGTAGTTAAATACTCAACGGTGTTTTTCCTTCCATACAATATGATCTCTTATATTCCAGAATTCTGACGTATTTGATTTAAAATTAACCTTAATGGTTTTCCTCTTAGAGTAGATTAATATTTATAGTTTAATAATTTTCATGGGATGATCCACGCACAATAGTGTTATTCAAATTTAAGAAATAAATTTAATTTTGTTATATTTTATTATTATTAGAGAGTAAGGCATATATATATATATATTAAAAGTTATTGTAGTGCGTGGAATATTCCTGAATATATAATATATAGTGTGAGCTAGTGTGTTTTTGTTTTATCACTTATATAAAGAAGTGTTGATAAATCATGAATATTTTAAAACTTATAATTTAAAAGTATTTCCCCCTTTATACCTAATATACACTTTTAAAATGTATGCCATTTATTTTGAACCTATTGACCTATTAGCAAACCGCATTTCACGAAAATAAAGCTATACCGAGTAAACAACTAATGGCAGTAGAATAAAATTAAATACACATTAAAAGGGTATTGTTTTCTGGTCAGAGTGTATGCTTATCGAGTTTCCAACAATTTGTAGAACAAAAATAATTTTAATTGGGCCTCGGGTACGATAGTGATGAAAATATTCCCGTACATTATGTGGTAGATGGGGTAGTAAACCCTTTTGAGTTTGTTTAAATAATACCGCGTAGCTTTAAACAATAATTTTCCTCATTACTCCTGTTTAAAATAGGTTTAAATAAATATCAATATCAGATTAAATTGTTTGCCTCCCGACGTCTATTTGTTTATATCCTAAGAAGAACGCATTAGAGTGTATTATTTCTCAAATAAATACATCTTAGTTACTTAAAAACAAGATTCAATCTTAACTATAGAAGGAACTTGGTAAGAATGTCAATTAACAAAAGCAGGGTTGTCATCCTTACAACTGGGGAACGGGGAAAACACAAGGACATATTTGTGTTTGATAAAAACCTTTAAAACTCAGAGGATGTCACAAAAAATTGCCATATTATTTTAATACATTTTGGATAATAAGCCGCAAGCTTTAAATAGTAGGCCCTCCTATTCAAACACTTGTTTTATATCCCTTCCTACCCCTGAAATATTGGGTTGTGTAACGATGACGTATATTTCCCTAGTAAGGCTATATCATCTTATTATAAATACCACTGGCATGTCATCACAATAGCCAATTTTTATAAAAAAGTAAATTTAATTCCTCTAAAGTATATATATATATATATATATTTAGCACCGCGTCTTACTACACCTTCAGATTATACGCCTATGCGCTAATTACACTAATGTGTTGGGTATTAGGAAGGTTAATTTAGAGGAAGTGTACCCACATTTACGTGGAAGGAGACTGGAAAACCATTTAGGGAAAACTACCCTTAATAAACCCGACTGCGATCGAACCCCGATCTCCCCGTCTTGGGTTATCTAATCTATTGCGAGTGTGACACCTCTGACCATACGTCCATTGAAGCGGGTGCAAGGATGTTATCAATAAAGATAAGATGATAATAATATAGTAAATTGGTATAATGGGTTTGCATAAAAACAAATATATATTTGGATTTTCAAAAACAACCTTTCTACAGTGCCCTTACTTGAGGTAGGTAGCACACGATTAGTCAATCCGTGACACACTTTCATTTTATTGTGATACTAAAGTAAAAGCGTTAAATTTTATGACCAAAGCGTTGTAAACAAGATTACACTCTTTTTTTTTAACCCTTTAACCCCTTCCCTAACCACCCTCTTTCCAACCCAGGATCTTACCTTTATCAACAATCTCATTCTGCGCATACACCTTAGCGCTTATCACGAGTGTTAGCACCACGGCGAGTGTGACACACAAACACATCGATGCCAGAGTAAATCCGCACGTCCCCCCAATATTAATCACGCTATTATCACGACGCTGGGACCCCCAACACCACGGAGAGTCGCGCGCGGAGAAAGCACTGCCATCTTGGACACCTGACACGTATGGAATACTATAACGGCAATTTTAATTACTCTCGCCTACGTAACGGCTAACTGGGATAATGTGAAACCCTTGCTGTGTATTATTACATCATAATCGTATCGTTATAATAATGTATTGGTCATCAGAAAGGCTAAATTAAAACTAAAGAAAACAAATAATTATTGCCCATGATCGTGAAATTATTGTAGTATGGCAAAAAGTGTTTGGTGTCGTATTCTATGATTTGTTGCTACTAACAAATTACAAAACAAAAACAATAAGACTTGAATTGATGTAGTAGTAGTTTATAATGTAAACAAAGATTGGACCAAAACAGTAAATGGATTAACAATTTATAAAAAGATAAGTCTTTGGTGGTTTATGTTATAATTGTTCGGGAAACCCAAGAAACTCTAATTTAGAGAAAATCCAAACGCTCTCGAAATGGAGAAGACAATCTAAAGTACTGAGCGGGTAGGAGTTTCAGATTGCGGTTGGGCGAGATCCGTTCACTGTGTAACTTAATCTAGTTGCGTTATCTAACTACGGAAGGGGTGCTTTGGCCGACATCCAAAAATAAGGGCCCGCACTGGATGTATAGAGGCGGAGACCCCTTTAGTAACTTGAATGGAAAGCGTAGAATGATTCCTCGACACTGGTCTAGATTCTAACCCTTTCACAGGGATAAATATGTCGGTTGTAGGAATTTCTCAAAATGTGAGGGAAAATGCTTATAACTCGAAGTCCCTACGAACATTCCACGTTGATACTTTATTTCAGATATTTTTTATTATCAGGATATTAAAGATCATGGCTATTAACGATGTGTGTGTGTATACACCGATTTGAACCCCGATCTATGGTTAAAAAATAGTGGGCACAATACCATTAACCATTTTACATACGCTGATTTTCTTTTTATATTAATAATAATTTTACTTTTTTACTTCCGTGGTCTAGTAAACAGTGACTCAAGGTCAAGTACAAGTAAAGGCCTAAACTAATTAAAAACGTAATTATATTTCCTTTTAGTTATTTTACTTAGTTACAAACAAAAACAAAACAATGTATTCCTGGTAAATTAAACGAAAAATTACTAAAACAAAGTTATTTACTCTGTTTTGTCAATTTACAGTGATACGAAAAACCAGCTACAAATGAAAGCATGGTACAATGTTTACTATCGCACACATAGTTAGTCCAGAGCTGTTCACTTTAAATAGCATTTTGTCCTATAAAACGAAACTTTCCTATAACTAGATCATTTCCAACTTCACGACAGCTTTATTACAGTTAAAAACATTTGTTACTTCACTGCCTCTTTCACCATTAAGCTGCAGATAAATAATGTTGTTTAAAATTTGGACAACGCTCTCAATTTTCTTGGAGTCAGTAAATCTAGCTTCAAATTCGGATTTAAGCTTCCTAATGAAATTTATGAACTGGCTGACGTCAATATCCTTATTGCTGCCGTATATAACTGCTTTTAGGTTAGGGAAATGCAAAAGTTTATTACAAACATCATCAAACAGGAAGTAAATTTTTCTTTAAAAAATTTCTATCGCCTTTGGAGGGGCGGGTTAAGGTGGGATGGAAGGGGAGGCGAGAAAAGACCGACAATTTTGCAGTTTTTATGGCAAAACATTTCTTTGTTGAAAATAATTAAAATAATGCTCCAGTACCAACGTTTAGTTTAATTTTCTTCACATAATGAAACCAACAGTTGTTAAATATCAGTCAAGGATGTCCGGAATTTAACGAATAATATTTCTGTTCATTTAAAAAGTGTTTCATCTATATCTGCTATGCTTATGACAGATATTTAACAACTACTGTTGATATGACCATGTGGAGGAAAGTAAACTACCCATTTATACTGGAGCAATATATTATTTATTTTGGCCAAAAAAAAAGTTGCTAAAAAAACCCTGCAAAATCATCGACCTTTTCTCGCGTCTCCTACATCCTCACCTTGAGTCTGACCTCCAAAGTATTTTTCCTGCACACCTAAATAGTACAATTTCTTCTGTTTATCGCTATATCGTCAAGGTCCGTAAAAATGTTTCTACGGTCCATATATAGACCACGGTCCACCGTTCGGGGATCACTGCCTTAGACCATACAACCTGTGAAGTGGTTGACGCACTTATCTTAGGAGTAATTTAGCCTAGAGGATGTACACCAGCATCAACGTGAAATGGTAATGGGAAAACATCAGTGATTAATTATATTCACCACCCTTCCTCACTCTCCCAGTCAGAAGCGTATATATTATTAGACTACTATAAAGCCACGTGGCTAACTCACTCACTGACATTAATGTTTACTCACTTCCATATGAGATAGAAACTTGAAACTTGGGAAACTTATAGCTTCTAGCCTGTAACCAACGGGAAAATTCAAAAAAGTTAAAATTTTAATTGTTAACCCCCTAAATAAATTAAAAATATTGGAGCAAATTTAAAGTCGGTGCGGACCTTTCTTTGGAGGTCTCTTGTGGCTAAATGGTAAGACCTATCAAAAAACGACTCTGGAATTACATTAGTTTACATCCACTTGCAAAGAAAACCAACGAGCAAAGCGAGTCCACACTATAGGGCTACTAGGCACGGACCTGGGTTGATGGCTTTAGGGGGCGGCACATTTTGGATAACATTTTTATTCTTATTATACTATTCTGTTTTTAATAATTACGTTTAACATTTATTGACTAACATAACTGAAATAGTTCAAGTCAAAGTCAAAACGACAATATTTCTTTTTAAATAACTTTACTTTGCAATCACTTTATGACTGAGGTCAGTCTCCACTTCTTCATAATGTTAACTCAAGCCACTGTAGGGCATGTACTGTACATGCCTGATTATCTTTGGTAGACATCTTTTTTCAAATATTAACTCCCCACCCCCCCTCTTCCAACACCGCTTTACTCAAAAACTACCTAAGGCCTTAGGAGAAAAAAAAATTGGAATGGAAACGTGGGGAAAAGGGGGGGGGATATTATAACTGTGCCTAGGGGCACCAAAATTGTAAATCCACCACTGACCCCAGTGCAGCCATGAATGATTCGAACCGCAACCTCTCTGTCAGCGGCAATCCAGTTTGTTGTAAGCTTGAAGCCATAGATTATATTGCTACTGGTACAGATTATTTTATTATACTTTAGTAGTATACTTTTAGTACTAGTGTTATAACTATTAGCGACCTTTCATCTAGATCAGAAATTGCCTGGAGAGAGGATGGTAAACCAGATACTAGTTTTTACTAAGTCTTGGTTGAAACTTCAAAGTAGGTTTCCTTTAACTGCAGGGAGAAAATATTTTTAGCGCACCATAATAATTATAGCTATTATTTTTATATCTACTCTCTGATATTTTTCTCACCGTGTTTCACTACCCGGTCGATCTATAAGCAAATATATTAAATACGCAAATGTGATAGGGCTGGGTACGATATAAGTTTTGATAAAATGCACCTGGATTTGCGTGAAGGGAGAGTGGGAAACCATTTAGGAAAAAACACGAACATTCTCGGTACACTCAACTGGGATTTGAATCCGACCTATCACCAAACTAAATTAGATTTAAATTTAGACTGCCTGCCCACAAGTGCGGCTTTTGGGCTATCAACCATGTAAGATATTGTTATATCACCTACGATAAGGTAATAATATTATGAAACAAATTAATGCAGGCAGGCAAACATTGACAAAACTATATTTACCCGACACCTGTTGAAATATATAACATCTATCATAAGTGACAGCTGCTAAACACATATCCTTTGAGTACGATTATCTACAGGTAGTTCATGTGATTCTTAGAGCTGTCAGATTAATATCACTTAACATTTGTTCGACAATATACAGCTCAAGTGAACAAGATAAAGAAGGGGAATTTCAATAAAAAATAACACGATTCGTCTAAAGATCACACTTTGAAGAAAAAGTCTTCGGGTCAGCGAATGAATTAAATCCTGACTTCAGGGTTCAAAGCTAGGGGGTGACATAATATGTGCTAGTCACAATTCTAACTCTTCAAATATAATTATTATTATTTTGCGATGGTTCGCCAAGTTTTATTTATAGCTAACTCGATTTTTATAGTTATAACATAGTGTCAATTTTTTCCTTATTTTTTAATTTGTATGTATTTAACGTGCATTTTATTAACATACCGGTCATTCTCAGTACATGATTTACAAGCTAGTTTAACCTAGGACATTAAGTATGAAACTAATAATAGCTATTTACTAGAAATTTACTTATTGATTAGCAGTATGAAATTGTAGACAAATGGCTACTATATACACCTGCACAACCTATCATCTAGATTTATGGCTGAACTTTGTAAACACTTGACCACCAAGACAACCATTTAGTGTTGTGATATTTTTCTTTTTCTTGGCCTAGTCATTGAAAGTTTAAAGCCCAAGATAAAGGATCCACTCTAATATAATCGCTAGAGAAAAATTGTTTGAATAAATCTAGTATTTCTCAACTGTCAACATTGAAAGGACACACTAAATAATAATAATAATAATTATTATTATTATTATTATTATTATTTTCGTAATGTTGATACTATATATCAAATGTTACCAAACAGAATAAAATATAATTTAACGTATGAATATGTTAAAGTAGTTTTGGTAACCTTTGTAATAATCAATATACTTATATTAACATGAAAGTCCTCTATAGTTGCTTTGGGTAGATGAAAGATAATATAACCATGCATGGTAATCCTACTGTAGTAACTTTGATAATAGTAAGATAATATCTATTTAGTATGATAATTCCATTAAATTAACTTTGATAACTGTTAGATATCTACCCTAGCACAGTAATTCAGGATAATAACTTTTATAACCCTCATATATACACTCGCATGGTAATCCTACTCTAACAAAGGACACTTCGTGTACAAAGGTTTCATATTTCTGTGACTATACATTTCCACTTTCATTTCCTGCTGAGCAGGACTTTTACTTTTTTTTATCGCACAATATCCCCATCATTGTGCAGTAAATTTTTGATACTCTGAGGTAGCTAAGATCATATTTTTATGTTTTAGTCTGATAAACACATAGTTAATTTCAGATTTTATATGATAGGATTTTGATAGGAAGAAATTTAAAAATAAATACAATTATTCTGGGGTTAACATTGGTAATATTTTATTATATTGCTTGTGTCATTTTAAAGGTACTGAAACTATCTATCAAACGTCACAACTGCAGATCATATGAATTTACGTATTTTATGTGAACTTATAATTAGTGAATATTTTAGCTATTAGTTAAGGTTTCTTCCTATGGAGAATGATCTGTATGTTTGTAAGTTCAAAGCGCTACGCTTATTTGCCTACCCTTACTGTCAAAACGTTAAGCCGCGTACAGACGGGCGTACCTTGTAATGTAATCGATGGTGTAATGTATTCGTTCGTTTGTACACATAACGAGCATGTGATGGAATATTCGCGCTGAGGTTCGTTCGGATCCGTCAGTTTTTGGAGCGAACACAAAAGCGCTCGCAGTTTACGTATAGACATCATTCGTGGTGAATGTGCGAATGGCGAATGCTGGTCTGTTTACTTACTTAATTTCTTTCTGATTTAATTTACTTTTTGAGATCTACTTATTTAGATATTATTATATTATTATTAGCACCGCGTCTTACTACCCGTTCGGGTTATACGTACTTACGCTAATGTGTAATGGTAGGGTAATTGTGAGATGAAATGGAGGACCTAACAGTTTAACGTGGAATCCGAATCACGGTGGAGGCCTGGCATTCCCCACATTCACAAGTTGTCTTGTCAGAGGTGAAGGAAGGGTTTGGCAAACAAATAAATCTGTGCCGGGACCGAGGATTGAACCCCTGACCCCCACCCAATAGTCTGACACCTTACCCCTAGACCGCCAGGTCACCAACTTACTTCTTGAAGTTACGAATATGTGGAGTGAAGATAGATCGTTTTCACCGTTCATCATTAAATACGTAGCAATAAAACCAACACCGCCGACTAGCACCCGTCTGTTCAGTATATTCGTAGTGACTGAGTGGATAAGACGATTCGCAGCTTGCTCCTGTGACGTACAAAGCATTCGCGTTACATTACACCGTTGCTTACATTACAAGCTACACCTGTCTGTACGTGGCTTAACATAGATCGTGATTACATTGTAGCTGTTTGGTTAGTTCTTAATTGAATTAAAAAAATATACTTTTATCAAGTTGTTGATGTGTCTAGTCACAATTTTTTTTTAAATTTTTATTTTAGCACCACGTCTTACTACCCGTTCGAGCTATACGCTAATGGATTAGGAATTGGGAATGTTGAATTAGAGGAAGTGAGCCCGCATTTGCGTGGAGGGAGAGCGGAAAACCATTTAGGAACCCCCCCCCCTCTCAGTTCACCCGACCGAGATTCGAACTTCGATCTCCTCATCCTCAGCAGTCGAGCTCAACATGACAAGCGCGTTAGCCAACTACGCCACCGAGGTGGGTCACCATTTATTGATTATATAAAACTGAACATGTTTATTTAATAAGAACACCACACACAACACGTGTCCTAAACGTATATTAAAAAGTATAAAAGTACCAAGATTTATAAGTGTGATTTTTATTACGAATTAAACAGAGCGAATGTTCGTTTTGATCACACGAGGGGCATCTGGTTTACTATATGAATTAATAAAAATATGTGTTTATTTATAATAATTAAGGGGGTGAAAACATTGATATGTATTTAGAATATACTCGATACATTTTTTGGGAGATGAATCTGTCTCACATTAAAATCAATCCTGACAACATTTCTATGGCATTTCTGAAGATATTTTCAAGTTTGTATAGAAGGCCTTATGAAACTTTGGGGAAAATGCTGTCAGAGGTAATCCTAGTAGGAGGAAGAATTACTTTATATAAATATATTTATGTGATTATACACACATTATATAGTTCTGACAAAACTCCACGTAGTTATATAAACTCACTTTGCATTTAAAGGCAAACAACTTTCGGTGATAACATATTTTCAACGAGGAACCATTTCCTGTTCCAGCCAACAACGCTTGAGACATCTCTATTGACATCATGAAAGTAAAATACAGTATAATAAAATAATAATCCGTTTCTCTTAGCGTGTTCTTCTTCTTAAACAGACCAGGTCCTAATATTTCCTGTCCTGGTATAATATGAATGCTGGTCTCTCTCCCATTTGACTGCTATGGAGACAGATGGCAGGAAAACATGTTCGGGGCAGAGGGTTGTTATGAAACCAATATCACAGATGTTTTCTACTTCGTGCGTTTGTGTGTGTGTGTGTGTGTGTGTGTGTGTGTGTGTGCTTGCGTCCGCGAGGGTGAGATGTGGTCAAGGGGTAGTCGTGCACATGTGTGCAGAAATGAGTGTACTCAGGGGTCGTTTTATTACTTTACAAAACATCCCTTATTTTTTCCCCGCTATAGAGGGATGGGAAGCTCAACAACTCTTCTTCTTAATGCACTCCCATGTTGACTGGGGGTATATCCACTTCAAACAAACTGCACTTCTCCAATTATTGCCATCTATTTTCGGGCCAATGATCAGATTCATTGAAGATAGGAGATGTTCGATGAATAGGAAACGGTACGCTGAAATAAAACTACACCAAATTGCCTATGCCCATACTTTTTTTATATAGCTTTCACGGTCTAAACGCATGAGGATTGTTTTTGACTTTTGCCCAAAATCGGTAGAATCGTTTAGTTTAATTTTCTCAACATTTCATGAATATTTGTCATAGGCATCTCAGAATTTTACTAGGATGTTTTATATTTATTTAAAAAGGTTTATGCTCAAATGTCAAATGCTCATCAAGAACTGTTAAGATTGTTATTGGTATAAAATTATACTTAATCTATTTTCAGTTGAATGACTATTTAATTTATTTTATACAAATAAAGGTTTTTGTTATAAAAATTGCAAACATATTTACTAGCTCACGCCCCATTACACCTCACCCTAAATTTTGTTTGATACTTGATTTCTAGCCAAGTGCATTGTATTGTTTTCCTCCGAAATTTAGTTTCCCAAACTCTCCGGGGGAAGTCTGATTCAAATAGTTAACAGTCATGCTCATCGCTGTGTACGTGGATTAAATGACAGGCTGATCTAGTCTAGTTGACCTTTGTAGAAGTTGAGGGTCGGTTCCTGGAAACAGGTATTGGGGGTGGCTTATTCTAAATGGCTAACCAGTATTTATCAGCGCCAATGAGGTTACATTTAATCTAAATTCTACCTTAATTATCTTTACACCGATAGCGTAAAACCTGAATTAGTTGTAAGATGCGGTGGAAAAAAAAGAAGCTAAAATGTATTACTATTATTATTATTATTATTACTATCAGAAGAAGGAAGTAGTGGTGGTGGTGGTGGTAGTAGTAGTAGTAGTAGTAGTAGTAGTAGTAGTAGTAAGTCTACGCTAAAAAAATATCTTATTCTAATAATTGTTAAGGATGAGGTCGATACTGGAAAGAGGACGGAAAAACCAAAGAGCTAAATCACACGGTTAGAAGCTGCGCTTTGGGGTGCCTGTTTGTAGCTCGAGCTAAACAATGAAGAGTATCATTTTATGCGAACGTACATGCCATTAGTTTAATTCCTTTACCGCAAAAAAAGGGCTAAATTTATTATATCTTATTATTATTACTATTATTATTAGCACAAAGTCTTACTACCCAGTCGGGTTGTACGCACTTACACTAATGTGTAATGGTAGGGTGATTGTGAGATGAAATGGAGGACCTACAGTTTAACGGGGAATCCGAACCACGGTACGAACCACGGTGGAGGCCTGGCATTCCTCACATTCACAAGATGTCTTGTCAGAGGTGAAGGAAGGGTTTGGCAATCGGATAAATCTGTGCCGAGACCGAGGATTGAACCTTGGACCCCAGCACAGAAGTCCGACACCTTACCCCTAGACCACCGGCTCATCGAAATCTTAGTAAAATACATTAGTTCACAATTTGTTACTGAATTCCTTGCAATTAGTATGTTTGATACCGATATTTATTTTTATGTTGATTAAATAATACAAAACCCTCAGAACTATAAATCAGAGTCTGAAAAACTATAAATTTCTCTATCTCTGCTAGTTATATAACGTATCGCATTCCCTGAAAACAAAAATCAAAGTCACAATTTGTTTGCTTCCCAATATTTCCACAGAATATGCGAACTTGGAATAGTTTTTTTTAAAAAAATAACGTTTATATAGTATCCCCCTTTCCCCTCTCCCTTTTCCTCTCCCTTCCCCATTCCCCTAAGATTTTCTGTGACGAAATCCAAGCCGATAGCTTCCAAGTTGAGTCACGTGACGAGGATGAAGATGGAGGCGTCAATACACCGTACTGGGATTCAAAATATATTTTTCTTAAGAGAATAAAGCTAAGTTAAAAAGAAATGAAAACGAATCTCCACAAACTTCGCAGTATTGGATTGTTGGCGTCCCACTGTCGGTTCGAAGAGAAGCGCCACAACAATCTTGACTCAACTCTCTTGGTCTCTCTCTTTTTCTCTTTCTCACGTATTGAAGGTTTCATTTATTTTCCGCGGGGCAAGCAATATTTATTCATGTTTTTACAGCACTTTCTAAATGTCAACCCTCCACCAACTCCTCACTTGATGAGAGAAAAAATATAATGAAGATAGGAACTTTGAGTATTTTTGTTGTTGTTTTTTGCGTTGGCGTAGTTGGAGTGTTTACCAAGTATTTATTTATGTTTAATACTGTTGATGTATATATTGTTTTTGTTTCCTAAGAACTAAACAGAAAAGTAAATGTTTTAAAGGTGGGATGAAATGGAACACGAGCTAAGACCAGGGTTTCTGTAATTTTACAGGAGGAAAAAATTGAACACAATAAATGAAATAATGCTTCAGTAGATGCGTTAAGTTTAACTTTTCTACGCATGGTGATATCAACACTAATTCTTAATAATGTGTCGTGAATATATCTGAATTTAATAATTTATTTTTTAATGAAAAGAAAATGTTATCATCAAACTACAGGATTCCAAGATCAATATTTAAGAAATGTTGAAATTACATTCATTACTGTTTCCAGCCTATGGTCTGGGTCAATTTATAATTCAAGTAATATATTTTCCACCACCAGCTGACTAGAACTGTCGTATATGCCTTATAATCTAACTTAAGACTAGGACAGGACCAACATCCAGTCCCCAGCCGTTGATTTATCAATGTGAAAGGGTCTACCCCTATATTCATCAATTATACATTTTTCGGCCATGCCGGGAGATTACTAGATATATTTATAAAATTAAACTAAAGCTTTATTCTGAAGAAATATTTTATTTACTGTGTCAAAAAAGTGTTAGTTATAAAAACTACAAAAACACTGGCCTTAACTACCGTACGCTTCCATCCCACCTTATAATATGTATTTTTTTTAAGCAGAGCTCTAAGGTTGCTTACATTTTTAATAAACATTTGTTTCTAAAACGTTTGTAGTAAATAAATACATATGTGCAAATAGATAATTGAGAGTAATCAAGGATGTAAAATTATATGCCTAAAAGAAGTCGGTGTGCACACATTCCTAAATAAATGTAAAATTTAGTAATTTGTATTACTTTCCTCAACCTAATTTTATTTAAAAAAAGTGCTAGCACTGCATTTTATTATATCCATTCGGGTTTTACGCCTATGGAATAATTACGATAATTTATTAGGGATGAGTAAGGTTGAATTTATTGGAAGTGTACCCGTATTTGCGTGGAGGAAAAGTGGAAACCTTTTTATGAAAAATCCCCTTCAGAACACCCAACCTGGATTTGAACACTTATTTCACCTTTATTGGCAGTCTAGTCTATTATAAGAGTGACGCCTTACACCATGAGACCACTGAAGTTGGTTTTATTTAATTGAAAGTCATAAGTTTAATTAATCAATTTTTTAATTACAAAATTACTTTGGATTTTATTTTTCATGTAACATACTACTTAATTTCAACTACCTACATTTTTTTAAGAAAAGTATTTGATATTTAAAAAAACTTTCAGTGTGTCCTTGCCAAAAATTTAAATGTTCTTTTTGAATAATTTTTTTTTAAATGGCCGTTGATCTGGATGTCAAATTTCAGCCCCTCGGGTTTCTTCTAGAAATACCATAAACATTTGATAAGAAAGCCAGTGAATACTCGAGTCAGACTAAAGTAGTTATTATAACCTAGGTGTATTACCAGGAAAAACATAATCTTGTCAACTAATTTTTAAATTTCTATTCATTAAACAATGAATGGTGAGATATAAGATATATCTTAATACAATGAGATTAATTTTATAATACCAGATTCTGTTTGAATGTTTAGGGGGACTGGCTTTAGTGATGAATTACATTTCTGTAATCACTGTCAGAACCTACATTAATGTGGTAAGCCCATTAGTGTACGTCATCTTTTATGTTCTCATACGTAGAGCCCTGTAAAAATGGTGAGACGCGATAAAAGTAAAATTGCCATATAAAGAAGGAACCAAGTACTTTTTCCTTTGATGGTTTTTAGATATGATTTACAATGTTTTTGAAAAGTAAAATAAAACTAAATTGTCTTGTTACACGAAATCCTCCTAAAAAACGAAATAACACCGCTTTTACAACAACAACAACAACAACAATCTTTAAATAAACACGAAATTAATAAGAAATTTTTAAAATGCTGTAATTTTATTAGTATTTTGTTGTAGTGTAAACTAACTTCAGGCTAAAAAATTGTGAAATATGCAGACAAATTTTACAAGGAATTTTAAAGCAAATATATTAGGTTTCAATGAT
This sequence comes from Timema douglasi, assembly GCA_901482245.1. Lineage (NCBI taxonomy): Eukaryota > Metazoa > Arthropoda > Insecta > Phasmatodea > Timematidae > Timema > Timema douglasi. Next base: position 77,577 of record CABEEJ010002866.1, read on the forward strand.
GAATTTTAATTTTGTACATATTGTCTCAGTATGTAAATAATACTTGAACACCTCAGATAACATGTACTTTTGAATAAACACGAAATAACACCGAAAAGTTTGCTAAAAATAAAACAATTTTTTACGGGGCTCTACTCATAAGTTATTATATTAATATTCTGACGCTAGAGTTGGAAAGTTGGACATTTTAGTAGTGGTTGTTGATTTCCCGGGTTACGTTTGTAGCTAAGCTAAGACGTTTACTGAGTGATAGAACTGGTTTAGAAAATACATATAGAATACCTAAATATTCTTCAGAAATTCTTGTTCTCTTTTTCATCAGCGGAGTGTTAAATATTTCCAAAGTTTTCCTGTCAGGAACTAAACTTGAAATGGTTTGGGTGGGGTGGGCGGTTAGGGTGAGAAGAATGATCACAAAACACTACTTGATTTCGTATTCCTTCATTCATCATTCATACCCTGGACGCATGCGCAGCAATCTCGGGTCCCTTCCAACACCTATTCTCACCCCTTTCTAGACCCCTTCTTGCGCGGAGAGCGGGCTCTTGTGGTGGCGAGATCAACCTTTCCAAGTCAGTCTACTCTTCTTTACATGGAGCCTTTGTACTGGATAGAAAAATTCACAAGGTAATATTAAGAAGGTTAACCTAAGATAAGGGTCACTACTAATTAGCTGCAGGAGTAGTATTGCCCTGCCTGGGCAGGAGTTTTGTTAGACGTAACTAAAGATTAGCTTGGTAATATTTTAAAAAGAAAGTTTTAAGTATTATATAATATATTGTGTTTAAGCATTGGAAAAGGTCCAAATAAATGTTGGTGTGCAATGTTTTCTTATATTGGTATCATTTGTTTTGTTTCCAACTTCCGTCCTCGTGTTAACATTTTGTTAAGTTCTATTGCCGTTATTCTTAATTAAAATGTATTAGACTAGAGTCATAATTCATCTAAATTATGTTAGTCAACCTAAAGTGTGAGGTATCTAGTAACTTGCTTGCCAATAGGTTATGGACCCAGTCTACGAATAAGGTGACCTGTAGGCCTGAACTCGATAGATATCCGAGCGGAATAATCTTTTCTATCGCGCTAATAAAACGTGCTCCAAAATGGCGGAAAAAGCAAATTATCTCATTATCAAGTTGAACGAGAGTAATTATCAGGTTTGGAAATATAAAATAGAACTGTTGCTGTTAAAAGAAGAACTGTGGGACGTACTGAACCAAGTGCCGATTGGATAACAAAGGACAGTAAATAAAGCACGCGCCAAAATCGGGCTTCCATTAGAAGATAGTCAACTTGTTCATGTTTTTAAACACAGAACAGAAAAAGCTTCATGCAGAAATCACCTTACAATCACATTATCTAATAAAGTGAGCCTACTAAATAAACTGAGTAATTTAAGGTTATTGGAAGATGGTGATATCAAAAAGCATATTAATATTACGGAAGATTTAACTGACCAGTTAATATCGCTGGGCGAGGAAATGGCAGAGCTACTCACCTCTGAGTAGTTCACCAGAAAGTTACGAGACGTTAATCACCACTCTCGAAATGAGACCTGAAGCAGATTTAACGCATGACTTAGTGAAAAATAAGCTCCTAGATGAATGTACGAGACGTAAATAGCCGTGTAATACGGATAAAAGCATGGAAAAGGCTTTAAAAGTACGGGGCATAAGTAGGCCTAAAGCAAATTTGGTGATAACAAAAGTGAACTGTTTCTTTTGCAAGAAACCAGGGCACATTAAGAGTGAGTCTCGTTGTTTTGGCGTGGAAAGAAAAGGATCCAAGGCAAAAGGTTAATATAGTTAGTGAGTTAGGTCAGATTCACATACTACATGTTTCACTGTTAATTTGAAAAGTGATACCAATTCATGGTTTATAGATTCTGGTGCTACACCTCACACGTGAAACAAGAGGGAATTATTTACTGAATTAAATCTGGATGTAAGAGAAAATATGCTCACAGCCAAGGAAAAACTATAACCTCCAAAGAAATGAGTAAGGGGGTACTGTATTGTGATGATGGGACAAACAAAACACAGAACATTTTAGTTACAAAAATGATGTATATACCAGAACTTAAGGGCAATCTGTCGTCAGTAAAGAGATTAACAGAAATGGCCAGTACGTGTGTTTTGAAGGAAATAGATGTAAAATCGTGCATAGCCAGAAAATTGTTCCAAATGCTTTAATCAAAGAACATCTCTATGAATTACAAGAAGTGCAACAGGTGATTATATTTTGTAGCCAAAGAAATAAGTGTGTACACAAATGACACAAGTGTATAGCTAAGGCATAGAGAACCCCAAGCAATCAAGTGTCTAGTGAGTAAACAGTTAGCAACTGGAATATATACTGAAGACTGTGGAATTGATTAAATTTGTGAATGCTGTATCAAAGGGAAAATGTCAAGAGCTCCATTTCCCAAAAGTAAGAAATCAGAAATGCTTGAATTAATTCACACTGACGTATGCGGACCCATGCAAACAATTACACAAGGTAAGAAGAGACGCATCTTAACCATCATATATGACTACAGCCGTTTCACAACCATATATTTGTTGGAGAACAAGTCTGAAGTAATTGATAAAGTCAAAGAATTAGTCAGGCAAATGAAAACTCAATTCATCAAAACACCGAAGAAGATTCGATCAGACAGAGGCGCGGAATACATCAGTGGACCATTTGCCATTCGACTAAACCACTTGAAGCAGTGAAGACCAGGACATTTCCTCTTTATATTGGACTTTATAGACTCGTGAAATTAAACATTGAGAGGGGGTGTTGGTATACAATGTGTTCTTATTTGGTATCATTGGCGTCCTCTTGTTAACATTTTGTTCAGTTTTGTTTCCATTATTCTTAATTAAAATGTAGTAAATTAGAGTAATAATTTCTTTAAATTATTTTAGTGAACTTAGGGTGTGTGGTATGTGGGAACTGGCTTGCCAATAATAAATATTGCATTATTAATGTTTGGATATCCTGCATCGGTGGGCACACAGACTAAGTCCGAATCAACTTTATCTAGTCTAATTTTTAGATTACGGAGAGGTTGGGGCTCGAATCCTGGTTAGTTATACTAATATTTTTGTAATTAATGGTTTTCCCCTCTTCTTCCAAACAAATGTTTGTACTGTAGATTTGATCTAAAATTATTTATCTTCCTCATTCCTACCTCTTTTGTGAAAATATGTGGATATCCCGGACGGATAGTAAGACATAATGCAAACACACACAAAAATGTATGTTCTGACCGTGTAGACAGGGATCTAGGTAGGGGGAATATTTTACAGATTTCTCCACCCCTGAAGCGCTTGTACACATCACCTGCCATCCATCCCTACCCCAACATCCTCCCTTCAACCATCAATCAGATGAATAATTCACAGGTTAGTGTGTGGGCGGCGTGTATGCAAGACTAAGGGAGGGGGGATAGGGTGTGACGTTGTGTCTGAAGAGGACCCCGGAGACTAACAGCGAGTAGCAGGAAATACAGGGTTATAGTAGGAGGCGTCTTGGCTTTACACCTTGGTGCTTTTAACTCGCAAACTAACCCCAATCAATCCGCATCCCGCTATGCATTGTTAAACGCTCCACCACTCCGCCCCTTCTCATCTTTCCTCTTCTGGATCACTCCAAAATACGGCATCGTGTTTATTTCCGGGAGTAAGAAGAAAGTTAAACAATAGTGATTTCACGTGAATGCGTTTTACGGCTGTCGTCAACAGTTGATGACTCTCTTTCCCCATGCACCTTTATTTTCTTAAGGGTACGGTAGCTTACACGCCACATTAGAGACTGTGCTATCGATTTGCTGTTTGAAAGAATGTTTTCTTATGCAACCAATTATTTCTTCCTACTTCTTCGAGACGATAAAGAAAAAACAAACAAGCAATTGTTTTGATAAGCTCAAAGTGCGAAAACAAATATACAAATAAACAGTGAAATCAAAAACATAGCATAAAGGAAAATAATATAGTAATACAGCGTAATTGATAGAATAAGAACTAGCGGGGAGTGCAGATGGGAAAAGCCACATCTATACATCACATGAAGAAAATCACCTACAATGCACCCAGCTGTGATTCGAACCTCGATCTCGCCTGTACCTGCAACACATTTTATTGCGAATGGATTTTGTTATTAAGTTTTTTAATACTCTTTAATGTCAATATTATCTTAGCTAACCTAAGAAACACTTCATTGGTCGAATGGTATACACTCTAATGCGTCACTGTGGACTCACAAGTTCGACGAAAAACAAGCGCAGAACATAAACGTGGTCACGGGACGAGCTCTAAGCCAATGACAATATTTACAACTTATCGGCGTGATCTGTTCCGATAAAGTTCAAATCATCTCTACTTAGTCCGCTCTGCCTGTGATGTTCGGCACAGGAGAACTAATACAATCTCAGAACCAACCATCTCAAATCAGGGCGCATGCGCATTTGACAAAGCATGCTATATACAGCAAGCAGACAACTTCGTTGGCCGTTGTGAGGAGATTTGAAATAACGTGTTAATGTAAGCGTGTGTATCAATGTTTTGGATTGTGTCACGACTCAGCATTATAATTTGAAAACATCCATTGGGAGAATTGTTTAAAATATATGTTTTTCCACTAGAAACTAAAATATGTTGATAATAAGCTGTTTTAAGTTAGCGTCGCATTGCATTATGGGTCGACATACAGCGTGTGAACTGCCGCGCCACTGAGGCAGATTCTACTTTATATTTTCGGCGAAAGTTTGACTCGAGCTTTATTCTCGTGATAGACTTGCCTGCTGACGGTGGGGAGATTGGGATTCTAGTCCCTGTTGGTCTACTAAAGGTGTTTTTTTCTGTAAGGTGTCCCACTCTCCTTTCACGCAAATGTTTCCTTCATCTTCCCTATCTACCGCATAAGTATAAATATTATATATACGCATATCCTGAGCAGACAGTAAGACGCTGTGATACAAACTAACTCAAGTAAACATAGTGAGAGAAGTGACTTTTAAGCAACTACATCTAGTCATTGGTCAGGAGAGAGGAGAGAAAAACTAAATTGATCGAAAAATACAATTTCGTCTGCAATTAATTAGAATCAATCTCCTGGCCTAACGAGTCAGTTAAAAAACTATACTTAAAAATTTAAAAATCACAATTTGACACGAGAATCAATTCCCGTGTCCAGGTGTCATTTTTAAATTTTCACAATATGATATCTAGATGGAGTAAATCCTCACTAAAAGCATATATCATAGTTTTGGCTATTTGATTATTAGCTATACGTAGGCCAACACTTTAGTTCAGTCTGTAGCGTGTCTTCCTACTGAGACAAGGGTCCCGGTTTTGACTCTCGGAATGGCCGAAAAATATAGGCCTCCCATTAGTGAAATGTGGGTTTCCCCTTTCACAGTGATGAATTAACGGCCGGGGGACTGGGTGCTGTGTCTGTTCTAGATATAACAAAGTTTGTAAGTCATGTGTTGATATAATCAGTTGGTTTCAAAAGTTCACGTTAAATACTAAATAATAGTAGCTATGTAAAATTACGTAATGAACAAAAATATCAGAAAATATAAAATACGATGCTTGCTATTTTAATACACTACAACCTAAAGTTGTTTTTTATACCTAAAAATATAGTTTCGGAGTTTGATATTAAAATATTTTCTCTTAAAATAGTTTTCAATCAAGCTTAGTTTCGGTTGAACAACCTATATTTCAAGTCTTAGTCAAATATTATTTCTTAATTTGTGTTGCATTTCCAAATCTCATTCAAGTTTGATATTTTCATACAACTGTTAGATAAACAAGCCATTTAAGTTTTATTATAGAAGAAATAACGTTGTATTTACTCTCTCTTTTATATGAATTAGATTTGTTAAAAAATAAACCTACTTCGATGGCAGCATGGACTAAGGCGTCACTTTCAAAATAGAGCAAAATGCCACTGACAGGGAGGTCGGTGTTCAAATCCTAATAGGTGTACTGAGGGTGGTTTTTACAAAACAGTTTTCCATTAGCCCTCCACGCAAATTCTGGTACACTTAATCTAAATTTAGCCTTTCTCATCTCCATCTCATTAGTGTAATTAAAACATATGCGTATAACCTAAAAAGGTAGCAAAACGTGATGCTAAAAAAATAATGGTAAAAAAACACCAAAAGCTTATATTTTAATCGTTCTCTATAAACTGATGAATATTAAATAAGTATTCTCATTTTTATTCATCTAAATTATATATATTTTTTCTGCACTTTGAACTCATGAATTTTTCCAACTATAAAGCTTTGTAGATATTTCTTTCATTACTTGTACATGCATAATCTATTTTAAATTGTAATTATTTTGCCTTCCCCCGCTCTCCCTCCGCCTCTTTACAGTCTGTCCGTCCATGTTTTGCTGTTATTTTCCGCCGTGTTGACCGTGATTAACTTAACACACAGGGAAATAAAAGAGGAAAACGAATTCAGAGCTGCTTCCAGAGATGCAGATTATGTAGGCGGAAGGGGGGGTGAGTGGGGTTGATGCTAATACTCTTTAATCTGTTTTCTGCTTGTCAAACCCGTGTATAGATATATTATAAAAAAAAGATAGAGAGCACTAGACAGATTGTGCCAATTCCCATTAAATGAGTAGGTGTTTTTTTATTCTTCTTTAGTATGTGACTTTCTTTTGGTCTGTACGCTTCCACGATACTCTTCCTTTCCACATCACCTCACCCACCCTTACAACATTTATTTTCTTCTGTGGATGATTCCGTTTCTTCATATTAAAATATGTGTAACTTAACAACTAAATAATAATATCAACAGTAATAATAATCACAGTGATGGTCACACGGTCTGATGCTAGTCTACTGCAAGAATAGCGCGTTAGACCATGCGGCCACCGAAGCAGGTAGTATACCTATTACATATAAAGGTTTATATGCAATTTTTTCATTGACTACTGTTCACTGATGAAGTGGGTCCCACATGCTACGGTACACCTGTGTTTTTAAAAGGTTATTTCCGCAAAACTTTTTTATATTTTTTCTATAAAAGTTTCCTCCTACCAAAATCATTAAATATTCATTACATACTTATAATATTTATGTATATATTGAAGGGCTTATGTATACACCTATAAAATAGTACTTATAATACATGTATTAATTTTGTATTTTCTAAAAGTTTATTATCAGCAAAATTCTTTAATATATACTGAATTATTTGTTTAAAAAGGAATATTAAGAAATTACAATTTTTTTTATATAACCTCTTAAATATAAAACCATTTTATATATATAACCATTATATATATATATATTTATATGTAACCGTTTTAAACGCAATTAAAATGTTTTGAAATGTTAAAAGAGGTGTCAAAGTTTGGCAAAATATTCTTTTTTGAATTTTGTAAAATTCACCGATTATTTATTCGCGCTAAGAAATATGACACAAAGATCAAGCTGTTGACCAACCGCACAGCTAATGTTACAACCCCACTCTTGAGTCATTTTATTTACGACCTTAAATAAGATAAAAGGGAGTGGGAGTAAGCTATGGAACAAATGACAAGGGAAATTATTAGCAATATTTAAAAGCAACAATATGAACGGTTTATTCAAAACAATAACAATAAAGCATAAAACTGTACAAGGTCTCATTAATCAAACTGAGATATGTTGAAAACCAAACAAATTGATTATAACTTCATATATTTAAATTGCACAGATAATTTAAGAGAGCTATAAACTTGTAATATATCCAATATACAAATGGGTCAGTTTTGAAGAGACAGAACAACGTTACGGGTTGAATTTAGTACAATAAATCAAAAATACTAATATCCATCAGGATAATACATAAATACTAAATAAGGGCCTAATGGGCACCTTCAAAATGTTAACAAAGTATCTTTTTCATATCAAAGATTTAAAGACTTCAAAAAACGTTAACTATACATGTTAACTTTCTATAAGAGACTTTAAATTGCGTGAGAGTTTGGCTAACAGACTTTAGTCAAACTCCCCCGGGACTATCAGATCCTGACACAATATTAGGAAATGAAAACGATAACCCTATTAGTAAATAATAATGTAAATATTATATTTAGAAGCAAACCATAAAAAAGATTAGAAAATATATTAAAGTTAATTAATTCCATAATTAATTAAAATGATCAGATTATTATGTTACATTAAACTAAATTTCAAAAAGCAAACAAAAATAAGAAACGATATGTTGAACTTTACAAAATAATTACTATTATACACAATATCAAAACAATTTACATTTAACTCGTTCAATTCCCAGTCAATTAACAATTGTGGCTATATAAAAGATTTAATACTCGAAAAGACTCTAACGCCCAAGTGGCAACAGACAATATTTAGAGCCTGATTCCAAATATAATGATCAGGAAAAAATCAATAGATTTAGATAATAGAAAATTTACAACATCTAACATGGCTGACTCTAAGAGTTAAAATTAAATCAGAGTCCAATAAATAAATAGCCATAGTTACGATTCTGATGAAGATATTATATATATATGTTTTATCCTGACATTGTCGAGGTCCAGGACAATGTTTCTCGGTTAAACGATGTAATCAAATAGTCAAAATAGCATACACGCACATCACAATATATAGTGGGTTTCGTCGCAATATAATCAAGGTGGGAGAACTGAACACACGCTCGGTGACGTCAACGCGGCTTTTTGGATAATCGAGTAGACTCTGTTGACAAGGCTCCATCAGACTTCCAAACCAATTCTTAAAACACCTGATGTTTTGAAAGTAGTTCATCTTTCTACCATCACAGGGCAGGTGAATAGGTGAATAGTCTTTCTCTAGTCGTGTCCAATATTAGCCGGACCATTACATGTTAGTATAACAGGATTGAGTGGACTACAGCTTGTTGGAACATCGTAGCTCGCTCAGCCCACTCGTCAATTTAGGATATTAGGTGTAGGCCAGTCTTGGTGGTTGCTAGTTTCAGAAGATTCAATCGGTAAGTACATGAACAGTTTTATTATGTTGAAATTGATTATGTCGAGAGAATGTATTATGGATCAAAATTGCTTTATTATGTCGTACCAACCTACATGAACTACAATAGAGAATAATACTATCGCAGGGATTCTATTAGTGTCGGTATAATTGGAGCGGGCAGTATGAATTACAGAGAGTTATGCGTAAATATCAGCATGGGGTGGGTCCTATTGTAACATAATACAATGTAATGTTACACTTAGAATTTATAACCCCCTGTTCACCAGGCCTTGTCGTCTCAGTCCTGTGAACACGTGAACAGAGCTTTAATTATACAATTCTGAATCACTCTGTATAGCATCTTAATCTTATTTGACGTTCCGTTAAATCTCCCTGTTTGTACCTTCCTCCATTCATCTCTTTTGTGGTAAAAGCGATTATTTATTAATTTTATTAATTCTTCATCTTCACTTTTCTGACCTACTTTAGGAAGGGATTGAGTTAATCCTCAAGAAATTTTTATAGAAAAAAAAACCTTTTTTGAGTAGACAAATAGGCCTAGTCGATGTGTCTTTTGGAGTATTTAGAGCTTACATATTTTACACAAGAGAACAATCTCTATGTTATTCTCATTAAAGCTCTAGGATTTTAAAATATTTATTTAGTTAATTTCCAAAGATAATTAATTATCTCTTTGTGATATAAAAGTTTGTCTAAGCGATTGGACTAACAATATACACTAAATAAAGTTAGTGTTAAGATTAGAAATTTCGAATCCTAAGCTGACTATTCGATTTAAAATTCTATTTGAAAGCTTAGATTGTATTTAAAATTTCAAAGCCAAATCGATCCACAATTTGGAAATGATGGAATTTAATTCGCAATTTGAACCTAAGAGTCATACTTTTGAATAATTTAGTTTTTTATGAAAAAAATAATATTCATCCAGTATTTAAATATAATAACAAATATCAATACTACCGCTGAGATTCTAAACTCGACCACCCAGTTGTCGTAAATTTAATACATCACAAGCCTAACTACTTATATTGCGTGACCCCCAGCATGCAACCTCAACATAACTATCACAGTCAGGTATATTGCGAGCCTGGCGTCTTTGTCCACATAACTAACCATTCAGTTTTCACTCTTTTAAAATGGTCAGATTGGCTGATAATAAGCGTGCTAAAAAGGTTTTATAGTTCATTAATGTATCAAAAATAGGACATCTAAAATGGTAAATATAGCCTACACAAGCTTTTGAAAATTTGTTTAAAAATGAAACCTGGACACAAGAAACGAACCTCAGACCTTTGACTTAGTGCGCTCTGAGCTCTCCAGAATTTGCCCCGTCTCAGGAGCATGAATCACTCATATAAGAGGTGACCTGGTGGTCTTAGGGGTAAGGTGTCAGACTTCTGTGCTGGAGGGCCGGGGTTCAATCCTCGGTCCCGGCACAGATTTATCTGATTTCCAAACCCTTCTTTCACCTCTGACAAGACGTATATTAATCACAACTTGTGAATGTGGAGAATGTCAGGCCTCCGCCGTGGTTCAGATCCCACGTCAAACTGTAGGTCCTCCATTTCATCTCACAATAACCCTATTATTACATATTAGCGTGTGTATAATCCGAACGGGTAGTAAGACGCTGTGCTAATAATAACACTCATATAAGACATACTATGTGATGGACATGTGAAATCGTCGGCTATTTAATAGCTAACAGAAGCACGGACACCAGTAGCTCGGGTTTGTCATTTATGTTATTGGCGTTTTTTTATTGCACTTACATGGTTAGGGATACAATTGGTTGAAATAACCATTTGTAACGGATATTAGGCCTATTGCTATTCATTGGACTTAATTTTTTTTTTAAATGATAAATAATACTCGTTGTACACGGGAATCAAACGGAGGACATTTGACTTAGCTTTAGCACTGAGATATTCAGGTATCATTTTGCAATATATCTAAATATATTCCAGTCAACTGTGGTATATCCATACCCAATTATATATTTTTTAAACTTTTAACACCGTAGCTCTAAACTAGAATTACTTTTCTTCGGTTTCCGACTGTACCGTAAGTAACACAACTTTTTTCCCCAGTTAGCGTGTGTACCTACCCTAAGCTCATGGTCTCGATTGTATCTTAAACTCTCAACCTGCTCCATCAAAACGAACAAACAACCCTAGCTGACAAGGCTATATTTACTAGATTTCCTCCCTCCCTTCCTCTACCCCTTCCAAATCCTGTTTCCGTGAGAGGCATTATTTTCAGCGATGACTGGGTTCTTATTCAAAAGGGAAGCATTTCTCACATTTGGGTAAGTTTACACTTTTTTCTTTTTTTCATTCTACTATATCTTTTTTTTTACCACCTTGATGTTTTCTTACGATTCGAATCTCATTCCTCTTCGGTAACCCCTCTTTACTCTCGCGCCCACTTCCACACCAACCCTTAAAACATCACCAAGTTGGCTTGCGCCCCCACCTCTTTCTCATGACTAAGGGTTAAACAGGGATGCATTATTTATACTGAAACAGTGGCGCATTCTCGATTCACAGATAAACCAAACTCTACTGTTGTATTTCCACGACTTTGCACCGAAACAGGGTGGTGAAGAGAGAGAGAGAGGAAAAACATGTTTTTACTCTCCGTGCTACCTGCAGTCTACGTTCAACAGATTCAACCATCTTGCAAACATTTGATTTTTCTTCCCATCATTTGCTATATATTTTTAAGAGCCAATTGAGTGTTTTGAAAAGATTCTTCAACTCAGTTTTATTTGTATGCTTATTTTTTATAAAATTCAAATTCATATAAACGTAACAACACATTTATTGACTATATGTAGTGCAGTTCAAATAAATATTTTATTGATGAATTACATGTATACCCTAGAAACAAACCCGTGGCCTGTAACTCAGTGCGCCAAAGCTTTATCACGTCTCTGTATATTGTTGGGGAGGAAGAGTTAAAAATTACGGTCACTACGTCTAGCTTGTATTCAAACCCCAAGATATATCCGTTGCGAGTGCGTATATAAATTAGTAGGCTAAATAATTATCTTCTAGCTCTCAGTTAATCATCCTCACTCTTCCTAGAAACTTAATCTCCTTGTCATTGGCTGTGGGAAGTCCTTAAATATGTACCTGCACCGGTGGTTGCGTGGGCTAAGTCACCTGATTCATATTAGGCGGGGTTGCCGATGGATGGGTTTAGGTTAAAACCTCGTTTGGGTGCACTGGGTGAAGGAGTCTAAGGAGAGTTCCACCCTCTCGCAACGCTATTGAGGTTACATTCCTTCTCAATACACTGCTCATCCTGACCTATTATATTGATACTTGTATAACACTAGACAGACTATACGAGCTTTCTCCCTGATGCGGGTAGCCCTAGCGTTAGAACATGTGGACTAAAAACACATTAACAAACAGGTATAATTTATTTTAGTGTGGAGATCTCTGACTTTCGTCTTTATTCACACTACTCTCCATTCACTTATTCATCTACTATTTCTCCCTCACCATCACGCAGTCGTGTCCATTCAATTACCTTAGCTCCTCTACATTATTTTCTTTAGTTTAGTTCTATATTTATAAACATACTTAAAACACCAATGGTCGATTTTGTATCCATGGTTTTTTTTAAATTAATTTGAATAGTAAAACTATTAATATTATTTTGATAAAGGACGTCGGAACAAGTTCTTGACTCTACTGTGATCATGAAGATGAAAGTCTCGTGCATCAGGGATAAGTTCTCTTACGTAACCCAAAAAAAGAAAGATGAGAGAGACAATGGGCAAGAATTGAGACATGTGAAGGGGGCGAATAAGGAGGGCAGGGATAAATAGAAGGGACAATAAGCTTCCATTGTCAGTTTGGAACTGGCGGCGAGGATTTGGCGCGGAATAATCGTGAGGGAAACGATACCCCTCCCCCCCCTCCTCTTTCCTAGGCTTAACCGTGGAAATGGCTGCCTAAAACTTGAGCGAAGAGGACTTTGTTAAAGTCACACACACAAAGAATAGGATGCTAAGAAATATGTCTAGGAAATCTTATTTCAAATCATCATCAAAAGCTTTCCGATTCGTCGCACGCGCGTATTAATGTTTTTACTATCATAACTGGTAAATCAAAAGAAAGTTGCCTCTATCTTGTCAAGAATAATAAATTTAATGTCTTAAGAATCACAACTAACAGAAAAAAAGGCAACTAAAGTCACAAATGATGTAAGCCCTCCCTCCCTACTTATTGTTTCGCATTCGGGTTGAATGAATTTTTTTCTCTCTTGTTTCATTCTTGGGTGGTTGTGGATTTGAAACGGGTGCGAAGGGAAATACAAAGACGTGAGGTTGGCAGCGCGCCTTGTGACATGAGCCATTCATCCGAGTTTGTTTAAAGACGTTAAGAACGGATGCAAAGAAGATACATCTTAAGCCCGCGCTCGATCCTAGAGAAAAGACGACATGCAAAACGCATTCTCCCTTGAGGGTGGAGAGAGGGTCTTAAAATTACAAGACATCTATTACTTTGTTTTAACAAAATAACGTCTTGTTATGCGCGAGCTATCTGTTAAGTTTCCGAAAAGAATGGTACAGTTGGTTTCTTAGAAAATAATACAATAAAATAAACGATTAACATTAAACATTTTCATAACAGAAATACACAATATAAAACTTGAATGAGAAGGTTTCAAACAAGTCACAAGAGACGTGTATGTATATGTAAAATTATTTATAAAAACATTTACGAAATTAATTTTAAGAGATTAAAGTTTAAAATTAACATAATAATATGTTAAGTAATTTTTTTTAGAGTAGCAATGTTACGCCATAAAACATATGTTTTGACAGTTCATGGACAGTATTTCTCTATCGCTTCAGTGGCTAAATTGTATAAGGCATCACTCTCATGTTAAACTGACTTGCTGATGATGGGGAGATCGGGGTTCGAGTCCCGGTCGGATCTATCAAATGATTAAAAAAAGAGTATATTTCTATACATTAATACAAATAATATAGATAGTTTAATTCTCCCAAAACATTAACTATTAAAAAAAAAAGATTGCCCATAGTAAATAAACTTAAATAGACACGTTGGTGTGTAGGGAGAAAGTAAACAGTGTAACCGCATTGACGTGAAGGGAAAGTGGGAAACCCCTAAGTAAAATCCACCTCAGTACATCCGGATGGGATCTGAATCCTGACTTTCCCGTTACTGGATACTTGATATGATGAGCTTGACGTTTAGTGTGTGTGACCACTGTTGCGGGTTTAGCTATGTTAGCAAAGTAGCCCAAATGAAGGCGTATTACTTTAAATTAGTGTACATAATCACTTTTTGTTTCTTTCATAGTTCTAAAAAAACTTCATATGTTTTTTAAAATGATTTACAACTTTTGTTTCAAAATAGTGGATCTAAAGTTTATGGTCATAGACCAAACCTGCAGGGCTCCGAGTGGGTGTTTATATTTGTTCCAAGTTTGACGAGATTCATCTATTAGTAAAAAAAAAATTAGGGGAGGAACGGGTTAGGGTGTGTATTCAGACCCACTCACGAAAAAGGCTAAAAGTTAGTGATCACTTAGACAACTAATGAGATGAATTAATTTTTGAATTTTTGAACATTGAACTAGGCCAAAATCCAATCTCTAAATCAAATCAGATTTCATTGTAACGAAGGCTTATGACATACTTTTAGGCCGGAATTCGTTATACTATATGAATATATATAATGTGTGTTGTGCGTTTGATATCTTTAATCGTTATATGTACGTACACTGATTGTAGAATATTATATTATATAGGGAATTTTTTTTAAATTTTGGGTTTTGAGGTAGTATTTTCATGCTTTGAATAATTTTTAGAAATCATGTTGAATCGATGTTTTGTAGATTCATGAATGCTCAGACATAAGGATTCTCACTGCACAGTTGTCAATTGACGAGCTAATGTAAGCTTCAAATGAACTTTGTACTTTATTTATTTTCTGTTGTGATTGTAAAATCCACATTCCCGGTGAATCACTGGAACTGAATCGGAAATATTTCTGTGAAAGCGAATAGCTATTGCTTCTGAAGCAGGTATGTAATTTCCGTTTATATTTTTGTGTCAATTTTTGATAAATTAGAATTAATTTCGTAGCATTTTTATTCGTTATATTGGTCTTCATTTTGACAAATTTTAGGTCAGCGAAAGTCAGGCCTTGTTTCAGCTCATAAATAAGTTTTGCTTCAAATCTGATCAAATTTAGCATAGGCATCCCCTTTTATTACATTCAGAGTTATGACACTAAACCTATAACTATACCTTCAACAGAGTTCCAATATTAGGCGTTGAGACCCCCCACCCCCCGCCCGGTAACTCTTTGCCCACTAAGTCAATCAATGCTAATGTACTAATGATCCAGGTCTACTCATTATTTTATTGCGTTTCTGAGCTCGTACGCGGGAATGCTTGAAAGCAGTTTCAGGCCAAGCTTGTCCCAAAGACGTCTATTATTGCATGAAGCAATTTCGACAGGATTATTGCAATGAGTGGAAGGAGCACTTCCAAGATCTTGTCTCCTCTCTTCACTCTCTTGATTCTCTCTCTCTCTCTCATTCTCTAGTCTATCCTTACCCCCAAGGGGAAGAGTACTATTTGTAATCTTCACAGTCAAGTACTCTTCTCCAACTATAACGTTTGCTTATCATAATTAAGTAACCCATTACATACATACATTACGTGGTGAAAGGGATAGCTAATCACGCAGATAATGTGTCCTCCGTGCATCTGGTTATTTCTGATGTTTTCACACGTAACATGACACCGTTATCAGGGATTATGGTGAAATCACGGGGAATAAGTGTTACGTTATTTTTGTTTTATGTATTAAAGGTAAGTTTCCATCGATAAATGTGTTTACAGAAACAAAATTACTGTTTCTAAATACTATTTTGAGAAACAAAACTGAACCGGGCTTAAATAATTCTGTTTCTAAACATAGCTATATTTCTTAAGAGCGTGCATCACATGCCAATCAACTCTGTGATACAGTCGGCTAGAAATCGTGAATTTACGCGAACACTATTGAACGTGGATCATTTCTGATTAAAAATTAATAGAGAAAAATAATATTTATAATATTTAGCACCGCGTCATACTACCCGTTCGGAATATAGAAAAAGAGCTAATAGAAGTTCCCAATACATAATATTATTGAAAATTAAATTATATTTTGATAAAAACTAAATCGAAAACGCAGTTTTTGACTGTTTTAGAACGGCTTCACAGTTAAGAACTGTGCACAAATCTTCATTCTGTCATAACAGGGACATACTGTAGTTATTAACAAGAAACTTTGTCGCTTAGTCTTCCATCGTCACCGCGGGAAATTTCGGGTAATCATTCAATTACGAATGCACTGCACACATTTCTGGCATATCGTAGGCATTTTCTTTTCCCTTTTACTCCCATACCTTGGGAACTGAATGATGAACGCTCTTAAATGCTATGTTTGTATACATCTGACCTGGTGCATGCGTAGGCAGTGAACATGTGTTTGTTTAAGTACAGCATTTACAGTAGCGAGTACGTTTACATTACTTGTATGACATTTTAGAAAACATTCTAATTAAATCTTTCATAAGGAGTAAATGAATATAATAAAAGCCAATACTTAGATATTATATAGATATTTTGGCTTTTATTATATTATTTGTATGGTTTCACAATGAGTTTCGAATAGAACAGCGATTTATAAACTGTAGTATGCGTTGCTCCAGGAGAACATAACTTATTAAAAAAAGTAGGTGATATAGCACAATGCTTTATTGATCATAGAATATAGTTTGATGACAATTCTAATAAATAAACTAACGTGATGTTAGATACTTTTATAAAGCCTTTCTTCCTCTCTCGTAGTTTTGTTTTAACTTACCACTGAAGTGTTAGTACAATTTGGAAAATACCTTTTTTATCTTATAAGATAACGGGTATTGGTATCTTTAAAAAAAAAATTGAAAAGTTTGGTTAGGTTATAGCCCCAGAAGGAAAAGTTGATTAGTAAAACTTGAAGAGACACTTGACCAAAAAAAGTGATGATGATAGGCCTATTAATTATTAATGGCACCTTTCATTAAGGTATGTGAGGAAAAAAATATTTGTGGAACTCGACGTTTATCAATCGATGGCTCTATTGAACTCTCAAACAGTTAATTAAGGTGGGAGTGTAGGGAACTCTATAAAACGGCAGTATTTCGCTTTTTTTTTATAGCAAAACAATTTTTTATAAAAATAAACCAAATAATGTTATATTAGAAACATAGTTTAATTTTCCTCAAAAGGTCATGGCAGTTATTGTACATCTGTCAAAAATTGTACTATAATTAATTTTAATAAATGCCTTATTTAAAAAGTTTCCCATCAAAGGTAAAAGGGCCATCCTTAAATCGCGTAAAGGTTTTGGGGGAAGATATTTCGACATTTTCTTATTAGCGGGAAGGGAGGGCCAAAATACATCTTACATAAGATTTTTTTTTATCAATGTTTATGGCAAGTCAAGATAAAAAAAGGTCAGAATATAAATATATTGATAGTAAAAAATTCCACTTAGCATATATTTACTTATTTATATATATATTATTTTTACTTATGATGTGTTACAACTAATTTTACTTCTATTTAAGTATTATACAATTTCATAATCCGCTTTATTATATTACCAAATAGTAAACAATTACTTAAGATACGAGGTGGGGGTGGTAATGATGAACACTCTTAAGATCTATTACGTGGGGGAGAGCAAGGGTCGAAAATCATGGGGGGAAAAGCCTAATATAATTTAAGGACAGCCCCTAATATACTCATGACAGATATTCAAGAACTGGTAAAGTCACCATGTAATGAAAATTAAACTTTTATGTTTCTACTGGAGCAATATTTTATTTATGTTTTAAAATAAAGTTTTAGTATAAAAAATGCAAAATCACTGTTCTTTTCTCGCGTCCCCTGCACCCTCACCTTATGATGTTATATTTATCATCTTCTCATTTCGACTATCTCGCTGACAAGCGACACACACGTACTGAGAAACAAGATGACCTCCTCGTTGCTGTTTTTGACAATTTCTGACGAAAACAGTGCTTCAATGGATATGTAAAAACTATCCTTTAACACCTCTCCAGAAATAAGTGTTTACCAGTAACATGTTTCTTGATTCAAGTATTTGGGTACAAGCCTTGCAGTAGAAACGTACCGCTCGCCATCCGGCCTACCCCCATATTTGACACACTGCTGGGGGAAAGACGAGGAAGATGTATTTATAAGTAAGTACACACATTTGCGTTAAATAAAAGGAAAAAAAAACTATTTAGAAACATAAACATAATTACACCCGGCTAAAAGTAGAGCCCAGACCTCCTTGGCACAGACTAAACAGACACTACAAGATTAACACCTTTGTCCGTGTGTCCCCTGGTATGGGTCATAAGCAACGTTAAATTAATTTCAAATATTGAAAGATATGAACACGAGGCAAAGTTAAGACCAAACACATAAATTAAGTTTTGAGCTCTGGGTTATGATGGTAGGCTTTAATAATGTATTATTACAAAGAAAAACTTCCACTAACATTTGTCTTATTAAATATGCGTCTTGTTTCCCTTTCGGGATAGCTTCAACTTGCACTAATACAAGGTGAGGATAGTGGATTTTAAATTGAAAGAACTATAGCAAGTCTAGAGAGGGGATGGGGAAATATCACAATGTGAAAAATGACTCCCTAAGCACCCGGCTGGGACTGGAACCTAATCCCGATCTCTCGGTTTAGAAATGAGCAAGCCAGTGGAAATCGATTTGTCTAACCAACTTTTGGCTGCGAGATAAGGATAAATTACAATCTTTTGATATGTAAATAGTTTACTTGTGTTTATTTTGGTTAAGGCACTATCAACGTCAGCTTTCCAAACTTGGCGATAAAGCTGCGTACGACCTACACACTAATGTAACCCATTACAGCAACATTTAACACTAAGCACATAACCATAGCGCCAAGAATAATGGGTAACAGTTCAAACCTATACGACTCCTCGACGGCTATGGTAATTTGGACTAAAAGGAAATCAAACCAAGGTCCTCTGTATTTAACCACTTGACCACAAGGATGAGTCCTCGTCTATAGAGTTACAGTTCTAATGGATGAGGGCTGAGAGGAGAGGGTATCTGTGTTGAGAATGTGGGTGGGGATGTTGATGGATGTCGCCGGAGATTACCAGCGCATTGTCACAAACTGGTACAACAGCGAGACAAAGAGGCGAGACAACTCCCGAGATGTAAACAGGAACCTGTCCTGCCTCCGAGGCTGTATTATCTGCCTCCGCCACCACCGCTTGGAAAAGGTGTTATCAATCAGGCGACACAAACCAGCGGGAACAGAGATTTTGGTAGGACAGGTGGGCTGGTCGCACACGGGGCTAACTTCCATCTCCGGATTGTTCTGGACTATCTTGGCAGTCGAAATGTGAGACGGAACATTTTCCCATGCTATTTTGCTGAAAACATTTCTATTCGGGAATTTTTTCTATTATTATTTTTTTCTTGGAAAAGTTGCAGGTATTTAAATATAACTTATGTAGTCAATCAAGTTTTAAAGTTTCTATTTCAGTTAAATTCTTCCCAAAAACGTTAAAATCATCAGCATTGTGAAATGAACTACTCGTAAAGTAAAAACAGAACAGCGATTAAAATATTATTCTCTTCTCAAAATCACGTATCAAGTATATCAATAATTGGTGGTTGAATATGTCACTAACATAGAGTCAACTATATACCACATTTGTTAATACTCTGATAGTATGATCATAGCCATAAACTCTTCCCATTCACCTAGGATTTAATAATCTGAAAAACGTTCATCTTTAGCTGCCATTATTTACTTAGAGTTTTATTTAGTCGGTAGTGGGAAATCATTAAAGGGGAAACCACTTTTGTAGACACGGCCGGTATTCGAGCTCCGAGCTCAATTCCAATAACGAACTAGAAATATATGATTGGTACCTTTAGTTCAAGTGCTCACTTCCGCAGGTGAATCAATTTTTTAAGCCCAAAACTAGAACATTTTAATTTATCTAAATAATTTTTTACACATTTTAAATATAATTTTTGAGTGAAAGGGTGTAATGATATAGAATTATACATCTCAATAATTTATTATTCACATCTTTGTTCAAAATTACGATATTTTAAATGAGAACGGGTAGTAAGATTTATTTGTGACAAGTTGTTAAGTTGCAAGGCATGGATACATCCTTCTATGTCTCTGTTTAAAAAGACAACGAACTTTTTTTGGACAGAAACGCACCTGGATGACCACACATTTTTTCTTTTAGGAAGCTTCGAGAAGGAAATGTCGCTTGATATACCCCTTCAGGGTAGGCATCTCTTCACTTTCCTTCCTGACGA
>CABEEJ010002867.1:0-97907 GCA_901482245.1 Timema douglasi
GGTCGGTACGTGTTGGAACTTGCTCTCGTGCTCCCCTTCAGGGAGCATTAGGGCATGCCTTTTGTTCTCGGTGTTCTCGGTTCTCGAGAACTCCTCTTTCTATTGGCTCGTTTGGTGGCCACTATAGCACACTTTTCTCGCGCCGTTGGGAAGCTCCTGTTTCTCCCATTGGACAAGGCCAGGCAGCAGTGGAGGGTATTTAATGCGGTGGTTCCTCGGTCAGAAGCCAGTCTTAGAGTGGCTACTCAACCCGGGTGCGCCGTTTGAAATAGCTTAATGACTTTTCATGTTTCGTAAAGAACAATTTTGTCTTTAACTCCCACTCACTTCCGCTGTTATCCTTTACCTCCCACCACGACTCACGCTGCCGCGACTCCATCCTACCTCTCACCGTGACTTACGTTGCTGGGACTCCATCCTACCTCCCACCACGACTTACGTTGCTGGGACTCCATCCTACCTCCCACTGCGACTCACGTTGCTGGGACTCCATCCTACCTCCCATCATGACTCACGTTGCTGGGACTCCGTCCTACCTCCCAACACGACTCACGTTGCTGGGACTCCATCCTACCTCCCACTGTGACTCACGTTGCCGGGACTCCATTCTACCTCCCACCATGACATACGTTGCTGGGACTCCATCCTACCTCCCACTGCGACTCACGTTGCTGGGACTCCGTCCTACCTCCCATCAAGACTCACGTTGCTGGGACTCCATCCTACCTCCCACCACGACTCACGTTGCCGGGACTCCATCCTAACTCCCACTGCGTCTCACGTTGCTGGGACTCCATCCTACCTCACACTGCGACTCACGTTGCCGGGACTCCATCCTACCTCCAGGACATCTTCTTTTGAAAGAGTTTAGGAAAAATTATAGATTGTGATAATTCTTCAATTCTTACCACACAACAAAGCACAGAAATTATTCACATGAACAAAGACTCTTTTGATGAACTTTTTAGTTAACAAGGTTACCACCAGGGTGAAACAAAGTACAGCCTGGGTATTTAGGAGCAAATTACAATATTCTGACACACTCCCTTAATGAGCACCTAAAAAAAAGTTTCTAATGTCATAGTGGCATTGTTAAACACAAATATATATATATATATATACAGAGAGCATACAAACAAACATAATTAACTCACCACTTCAAGAAGACTCAGTTACCAAATCAGCACATAGTCGTTGAAACACCTCACGGGGTAATGGCTTCGTAAGGAGGTCGGCAAGCTGATCCTTCGATGCAGTGTATCGCAGCTCGATGTCCCCATGTTCAAATCGCTCCCAAATGTAGTGGTAGCTATTATCTATGTGATTGGTACGCTTGTGATATTCTGGATTATTCACAAGTTTTATGGCTCTTTGATTGTCAACAAAGATCACCGTTGGTGCAGCGGCTTCTTCAAAGATGTCCATGAACATAGGCCTAAGCCACATAACTTCTTTAGATGCTGCTGAGACTGCCATATATTCAGCTTTGGTGGTTGAGAGGGCTACTGTTTGCTGTCTGGTACTGCTCCAACTAATAGGACCATCCGAGATCTTGAATATGTAGCCCGTTGTCGATCTTCTTGTATCAAGGTCTCTGGCATAATCAGAGTCTGAATATCCCACTATGGTAATTGGGTCTTCGGATTTTCGATACATGACTCCATAGTTGGCTGTGGCTTTGAGATATTTAATAATTTTCTTGACACTGTTCCAGTGATTTTTGTCAAAGTTGTTGCATTATTTGCTGACTTGCCCCACTGCAAACGCTATATCAGGTCAACTGACTGTGTAAATAAATATTAATGCGCCAACTGCTTCCCTGTATGGTACATGCTTCATTGATTGGTCTTCTGCGGCTTGTAGGTGAATACTGGAATCTGCAGGCACGCTACAAGGATTAGCGTCCTGAAGATGGACTCTTTTGGTAATCTGGTGTATGTAGGTTGATTGTCCAATGAAGAGTGTACCATCTTCTCTGTTGTAGTGTACTGCATCCCCACAAAGAATTCTACTGATGATGTTGTGATCTCGAAACCCTTCTGCAACTCATTGATTACAACGTTACATGATGATTTATTCGGCCCCATCACAAGACCATCGTCGACAAAAAGGATTAGAAAGACACGATTCCCCTTAACATCGGTTTTGTAGAGACACTTGTCCCCGTTAAATTGCCTGAAGCCAAAATCCTTTATTAATTGGTCGAACTTTCGGTTCCAACATCGTGACGATTGCTTCAGACTATAAAGACTCTTATTGAGTTTATAAACAACATTTGAATCCACCTGTATCCTTTCTGGAGGACTCATGTATATCTCCTCTTCAAGATCTCAATTAAGGAATGCGGTTTTGACATCAAATTGGGTTAGTTCATAGTCAAATCTAACTGCAATAGAGAGGAGAACTCTAATCGAATCATAGCGAGTCGTGGGGGAAAATGTTTCATTGTAGTATATTCCCAACTTTCGTGTGTAACCTTTTGCACACAAACGTGCTTTATATCTCGTAGCCTACCCCAAAGAGTTTCTTTTAATTTTAAAGACCCGTCTTGAGCCTCTTTCATAGCAGTTTCCCACTTGAATTTGTCCGGGCATGTAACAGCTTCAGAATAGGTACTAGGATTATCTTCCTCAACGCAGAGAAGATTCTCAGTGAATCTTGCTGGTGGCTTTAAAACACTACGAGGTCTAAGGTTAAGAGTAGGCCTAGACATCTTGTATGGTTCATCCTCTTGAAGAATTTCTGCTGGTGGCTCACCCGGCTCTGGCTCTGGGGATGTCTTCTTAGTCTCATAGTCTTCTTGGCTCTCGACTTCAGCTTCTTCATCACAGCCAATTTTCGTGGGCACGTAGGTGATAGGTTTTTCAAAGCCTTGTTGTGCTTCATTGAAGATAACATCTCTTGATATTCTATTTTTTTTAGTGTCAGGATCGTACAGCCTGTAGTTGGTAGAATTCCCATCATATCCAACAAGTATCATCTTCTTTTATTTCTTATCCAACTTCTTTCTTCCATTTTGCACCAGCATATAGGCTTCACATCCAAATCGTCCTTACATGCGACAGCTGAGGCTTTTTGCCGGTCCACAGTTCCAGGTGTGTTGAGTTATGTGCCTGCTTTGTAGGTGTACGGTTTAATGTGTATACAGCACAATTTACAGCTTCCGCCCAAAGCTCTTGTGGGAGGTTACTGCTGCAAATCATCGCCCGGGCACTCTCAACAATTGTGTGCATATCTCTCTCTGAGCGAGAGTTTTGTTCGGGTGTGTATGGCGCTGTTCTCTCAGCAATGATACCTTTTGAGGCAAGAAAATCCTGAAATTCCACATTGATGTATTCTGTACCATTGTCTGTATGGAGTATTTGAACACTTCGCTTGTATTTTGTTTCTACAATCTTACAAAAATCTTTAAAACATTGTAGTGTATCACTTTTATGTTTAATGAAAGATACTACTCTATAGCCAGAGTAGTCATATTTGAAAGTAACAAAGTACTTAGTTCCTCCTACAGACTCGACTGGCATGACACCAAGATCACTTTATATTAACTCACCAACCTTCATCTTATGGTGGGTTGGGTTGTTGAACGGGAGCTTTTGGTTCTTTCCATATGCACAGCCAGGGCAAAAGAAATTGTCTACATCACTCAGATCTACACCCTCGACTAAGCCTTTTGAGACTAACTCCTTCAAAGCTCTAACATTGATGTGGCCGAGGCGTTCCTGCCATAGCCTCAAACTATTTTTAGTTACAGAATTGGCTTCATTTGAGGTTACAGTCTGAAAAAGCATTTTATACAGGTTACTTGGCTGGCGTTCACCCCAAGCGCCCAACTTTCCTTTTTCAAACACTTCAACAAAATTGTCTGATTTTACTATTTTCATTCCTAGCTTGGTGATTTTTCCTTCAGACATGAGGTTCTTTTACAGTTTCGGAATAAATAGGACGTCTCTAATGACCGAGTCATACCACTGACCATTCAGCAACTTACGAATCATCACATCACCTTTCCCTTTGACAAAAAGCTTGTGGTTGTCACCAAGACGCACAGAAAACCATCACTAATCTCTTCAAACTTGTCAAAGTAGTCTCTGTGCCATGTCATATGGCTGGAAGCCCCACTATCCATGGTCCAAGTATTCTCGTCAGAAAAAGAAATACATACATTTGCTTCCTCAACATTAAAGGCAAACAAATTTGACTGGTCAGCTCTGCCTTTATCAGAAACTGGTCTATTTTTCTTCTCACTCCTGCAGTCACGGGCAAGGTGGCCTTTACGTTGGCAGTTATAACAGGTAAGTTTTATTATGGTTTGGTTACTTTGTTTTCCTGCTTCAAAAAATCGTGGTTCATGTCCACGAGATTTAGTTTCTCGGTTAGCTATAGAAGCTAAGGCAGTTTCTTGCTCTTCCCCCTTAGTCAGGCTAGCCTCTTCATCAATCAGACGGGATGTCAAATTAGCGATGGTTTGTTTGTCCTCACTCATGGAAAGCCAGGCCTGTCTGAAACTCTTATATTTCAGAGGTAGACTACTCAAGATCTTGGTCATAATAGCTAGATCGCTGACTGAATCTCCAACCTCTTTTATTTGTCGGGCGATGTGTTGAGCCACTGAATCGGCCGAGCTCCACTGATAATGATAGAGACGCTCATGTACTATCATTTTATTTGTTTCTGATATATGCTCATAAATAGAATCTAGTTTGCTTAGAATTTCATAGGACGATTTACAATTTTCAATCAAGGCAATCTGACTGAGATCCATAGCTGAGGTAAGGGTAAACATAGCTACGGCGTCCCTTTGTTGCCCCTTATTTGCATTTACAGTAGGCATAGCTTCCTCGCCTTTTGCGATTTTGAAAATACCTTTGGCGCGTAGAGTGCATGTCAACTGGAACTTCCACTGCTGGTAGTTACTGCCATTAAACTTATTAACACTTGATATGTCGATCTTTTCCGACATTTTGACTAAAGTACAAGGTTAAGATCAAGGTCTATTCCTACAGAAACAGATTCTATTAAGTAAATAATCTTATTTGCGTACAATTACTTGAAACTTCACTTTTTAGTTTAACTGATAAACATAAATTTTCCGTGATGTTCACTTAAATATTATGACACTAAACTTAATGTGCTCATGAAAAACAACTTTCTTGCGACGTAAACAGCCACGGCAGCATGGATAACTCGAGCAATAAAAACTACGAAACTGATTCGTTTTATCTTTAGAGGACCAAAAACGCATTAGGAACTAATCCTGGGCCCATAACCTATTGAAAGCGTTTAGGAAAAACTATAGATTGTGATAATTCTTCAATTCTTACAACATAACAAATCACAGAAATTATTCACATGAACAAAGACTCTCTTGATGAACTTTTTTAGTTAACAAGGTTACCACCAGAGTGAAACAAAGTACTGCCTGGGTATTTAGGCGCGAATTACAATATTCTGACACCTTCCTTCTACCTCTCCACCCTTCACATCTGCTTGTCCTTGTCACCGGTGATTCCACGGAATGGTCTACACCCGCTGCTACTATCACATGACACTTGCTTGTACTAGAAATCAAGTGTGCTAGCTAGCCCCTAGATATCTGTATACTAGCTAGTAAAATAGAACTAGAGTATTCACACGCTGCTAGTTTGGTACTAGGTTCTAGTACAAATATTTATGGAATGTCAGAGATTAATTTTGGGTGCAGCAGCTGCATTACTTATTAATAATTATATTGATAACTATAAGAGGGAGCGTAGGAAAAGAATATGGAAACAGGACCGGCTGAAAAGACGAAATAATGATCGTGGGACGATAAGAATGATACATTCAGAGGTTAGGTTGGGTACATTCAGGGTGACACTAACGTTTAGTATCTCCCTAAATTTGTATTATTTTATTTACGATGTGGTCAGAGGCCCCTAAGCCCATGGGTGTACAAGTACAGTATCCTTTATACACAAATGTTCTTTTTTAGGCCTACGCACAATTTATTCTAAAAAAACAACCACCCAAGGTTGGTATGCTATCAAGTTTATTTAGATTAAAATTGGGTCTGAAACAAAGTTTGTCGTTTTTAGATGACTTAGTTTTTAATTAAATATATTGTCATATTGTGGCAATTTGGTATTATTTAAACAAGGATGCTTAGAATAATTTTCTGTCAACAACAAAATCACATCCGATGACCATGTTGGCGCCATTTCTGCCATTTCTCTACACACAGTTTCAGCGCGCATTGATTGGTCGAATTACACAGACTAGTATCGGAAATAATACGAAAATAGCACCTGTTCTATCCTCACAACTAGTATGGTAGCCATTACCAAGAGGCAGAACCAGTATACTTTTTCTGTTTCACACGATGCTAGATTATGACGTGCTAGCTACAGTAGCCCCATGGCTTATTTGGTGCTGACTGACAGCTCACATCTGACAGCTAAAAGCTTTGAAAAGTTACCAGACAAAATTATGTATCCCTACGCCGAACCATGTGATCTGCAAAAACATGTGTTTAGCAGCGGTCACTTCTGACGGTCAAAATGTAGGTATATACCTAAATGTTGACTGTCAGAAGTCATCTGTAAGCTGTCATTAAGCACCAAAGAAGCCATGGGGCTACTGTAGAACACTGGATTTCAAGTACGAACTAGTGTCGTATGATACGGGTATAAGCATCATGCACATTAACTGTAGATGCCAAGGATACTGACCTTGATAATCCTAAGCATCACCTACATTAACTGTAGATGCCAAGGAGGATAATCCTAAGCATCACCTACATTCAGTGGCGGCTCGTAGCTAAAATTAGTCGGGGTGCTGCTCCAGAAAATTTTTAGCATTTGTTTTAAAATTGTGTAAAAAGAAAAAATCATGTATAAAAAGAAAATTTATTTAGGAACTTGATAAAATCTTTTAAAAATATACATTTTTTACTTACTTTAACTTAAATTGTTACAGTTCAAGCTTGCTCTATTCATTTAAAAATGAAACCCATTCCTTTTGTTTCAATTTGTGCAAAAATTTCAATAATTTGCTCCTTGATCTCTGGATGACAATTGAGGAAATTTTTCTCCATTGAAAGTACTGCAAGCGCATTTAGTCTTTCTGTTAAATAAAAGAACAAAAAAAAAATGAATCAACTAGAATAACTGCAATCAGAATAATAATCTAATTTTACAATCTTCTACATTTTATTGCATTCAAGAATATGGTACACGATTTTTAAGCTCAACACACGCTGAGTACAAAAAAACTTCCTTCCACCATCTCTCCGGAGCCGACACTGCGAGAACAACAGTGCTCTCTCTACCTGGCAGTCCCGCCTTCCTCCCCACCCCCTCCTATGTGCGCATGCACACAAAATTCAAACACCAAGTCACTGGCACTGTGAAGCACACAGTTCCATACAAAGACTTTTGTATCTGTTTCATAAATTGGGGGATGGCTATTGAAGTACTGACATTAAGCTTAAGGAATATATATATTGTACTACAAAAATAAAGAAAGAATTAAGAAAAGAGGACTTATTATATTAAATGTTATCGATAATATCAAGTGGAAATAGGGTGTGCTGCAGTTTCGCAGTGCCTATACACAAGCCGCCACTGCCTACATTAACTGTAGATGCTAAGGAGACTGACACTCATAACCCTTAGGGTAACTTATCTCAGCTATATATGTTATGGAGTTTGATGTTTTCTATTTCTATTGTTTTCTACTTTCAAATAATTACAAAATTCTAACATTTCAAAAACTTATCGAGACACACAAAAAATCAGCTCACAGATAAAATTTGCGAAATACTTCTCTAGATAATTAAATACAATTAAGTTTTATTAATATATCATAACCATTTACTTTATAGTAGATCTAGATCATTACATGCAATATAGCCTATATATTATTATCATAACCATGTTCCCTAGAGTTCTGTACATCCAATATGTATGATTAGAACATACCTGCACTAAAAATAAAAACCCCAATGACATGATATGTAATAATAATGAATGTGTACTATTCTATTGTCGGATGTAGCGTTGCTGCTCTACCGTATCTGCCGATGCTGCCGGCGAATCTATGTGAAGTTATTTCACACCATCTTCCATGCGCTGACCATTCCTTGTGTGGTTGTGGGCTTCATCGCAGTACTGGACTCTCACAATCTGGCCAACCCCCCCATTGCCAACTTCTACTCGCTGCACAGCTGGATGGGACTGGTTACTATGGGACTCTTTGCTCTCCAGGTATTCAAAGGGGTAAATACAGGCAGCAACATACATCCCGGATCTTGTGTGTGCCTATTGGGGGTGTGATACAGTCGTAGTGGAGGAAAGAAGGGGTAGATTGTCACTGGGATACAAACACTTTTAATGTAGGAATATTTGCGAGGTTCGTGCCTGTAGTTTTGCACTAAAATATACTAATATAATTTCTTTAATAGATATGATGAAGAAATTTCCTAAAATATTATCTCGACAAGTAAGTTACACCTTTTATTGCCTTGAACAATTATATAGTTCTTTTTTTAAAGTGTTTGTTTCTCTACTAAGTTGTTAAGAGTTTGGCTGTATGTAAAGATTACTTACAGATTTTTTGAACTATTTTGTAGAGAAAGAGGTCATTGAAGAAAGGGAAATATTTTAAAATGTTCACTTGAAGTGGAAGCATCAACCAACCATGAGTGACATCAATAAATTCCAAAAAAAGGTAGAAAATAACAATGTCTCAGGCACAGATGACACCAGAATAATTGAACTAATAAAATTAGGTGGACCAGGAAGATATTAACTCAATGCACAGGATTATTAGGAGAAAATGGAGAGAGGAAATAATGGAATGGAAAAATGGAATCAATTATTGATTTGTCCCATAAACAAAAAAAGGAGTAAGATAAGAATCCAAGTCTGAAATTTATAGGGATATATCACTACTGTGTAGCGCTTAAGGTTTTTTCACATATTTTATTGAAAGATTCATCCCTGACAGCGAAAAAAATGTTGAAAAACATAAGCAGGATTTCATAGAGGATTGTCTATCATGGACCGACCAGGTGTTCATGATAAGACAAATGATCAGCAACGCTTGGGAATATAACAAGAATGTGTACTGTATGCTTATACATTAAAAAACAACACCCATAACACAGATTAAGGAGTAAAATTTGGGAAATTATGGAAGAAGCAGGAATACCGCTAAAATGGATTAGACTAACCCAAATGTAAGTAGATAATATGAAATGTAAAGTGAAGGTAAAGAGGAGACAGAGACTGAATGCTTCAATGCAGAGAAAGGGGTTAGGCAAGAGGACTGTAGTTCACCCAATTTGTTTAATCTACTACTAAAAAAACGCACTGAAAAGAGTTTCCTCACTGGATACAGGATTTTGGGCTGGTGTGAAAATAAAAGTACAACACTTGTGCTAGGAGAGACAAAAGATGAGTCAAAAAGGAGCAACAGTTGCATCAACAGAAGACATGTGTTAAGTTGGATTGGTAATAAATAAAGAACAAAAAAATTGTTATAGAGAGAGAACCAAAAACCTTACCAGTTTGAGAATGTTAGACCCTTTAAGTAGCCTACCTTGGCAGAAAAAAAAGTGTTATTGGTTCCAATATAGATTGCCAATAAATGTTTTTATTACTTAAATAGAATTCTCAGCATAAGGATAATGTCTATAAAAACAAAAATAAGCTGCTAATGATGGAGAGACCTAGGTTCGAAACTCGGTCGGGTGTTGTGAGGGGAGAGTTTTTTTCCAAGCATTTTTTTCCCATTCTGTCTTCACGCAAATGTGGATACATTTACTCTAAATATAACCTTACTCATCCCTAAAGCCACTAGTGTAATAAGTACATAAGCGTGTAACCCGAAAAGGTGGTAAAACACTGTGCTAAAAAAAGTGTAGCTTATACAAAAATATTAAGACCTAATACCAGTTCTACTCTGCGGTTTTGATTTGTGAACGTTAAACAAGAAAATAGAGAAGAAGTTATTAGCATTTGAAAATAAAGAACTAATTACCATTTTTGGACCTGTGCAAGAAAATTGCGAATTCAGAATTATAAAAAATGTTGAGAGACTTATAAGTACATGTTTGGTTGGTACTCGTATCTAATGTTTCTTCATCATGGTTGCAAGTAACAATGAAAACATACTTGTCTCCTTGTTGGATGATTTGTTTCTTAGAATGCTATTTTCAAACCAGAGATAATAACTAACTTTCAAATCTAACACTGCAACACTGCTAGTGGGATATCCGGAACTAAATCTTTATGCGCCTCATCTTGGTTTGCATGTACTGTACAGTTACTTAGCATTTTCTTGATTTTTTTCACTAGATTAATTCTGTTTTTAAAATAATGTCTAAATCTATGTCTAAAAATCTTTGAGTGATAATGACAGTAATATTGTGATTTAAAAGTTGTATAGGGACTTTTTACCCACCTTAGTGGTGTAGTTAGCTAACGCACAAGTTTCGTGTTGAGCTAGACTGTCGATGATGGGGAGATCGAGGTTCGAATCTTGGTCGGGTGAACTGGGGGTGGATATTCCTAAATGGTTTTCCACTCTCCCTCCACGTAAATTCGGGTTCACTTCCTCTATATGCATCCTTTCCAATTCCTAACCACTTAGAGTAATTAGTACTTAAGCGTATAACCAAAATGGGTAGTAAGATGCAGTGGTAAGTATTATTATTATTGTGACTTTTTTTATCTTGCTAATACGAACACTAACATCTGATAGGTAGTTAAAAAAAGCACAAACTATAAGAAACTAATAATAAATATGCAATGTTTATTTTTAATAAGGTTACCTGATGGTCTAGGGGTGAGGTGTTAAGACTTCTGTGTTGGGGGTCCGGGGCTCAATCCTCGGTCCCGGCCAAACCCTTCCTTCACCTCTGACAAGACATCTTGTGAATGTGTGGAATACCAGGCCTCCACCATGGTTCGGATTCCACGTTAAACTGTAGGTCCTCCACTTCCATCTCACAATCACCCTACCATTACACATTAGCCTACGTGTGTATAGCCCGAACGGGTAATAAGACGTATTGCTAATAATTGTATTTTTAATAGAAACAGCAAAAACTTTACTCAAGTTGAAAACGTAATATCATAGTGTTAATTCCAAAGAGTACCTTTGCTAAAATATCAGAGAAATTAAAAATGTATATACAAAGAAAAATGCAATTTGAACAGTGTGGACAAATGGGAACGAGATCAAATAATGAAGGCATTTGAAGGGCTGCAATTTGATCTTATTCTGGCTTTATACACATGTCAATAATGAAAAGACATTTGGACCGAATACATTTTGGAGTGGATGAGGGCCTGTTGTTGAGGGGGAGCAATTGGTTTTTATATGGCTCTTTCAATAATAATTTTAATAAATTTAACTAATCAAGATTTTAATTTATAATTATTTTAATAATAGGTAATAATAATATTGCTAGTTTACAAAAATAATTTTAACTGTGGTAATAATTAAATAATATAAAGAGGACTTGCAAGGGAAAAAAAAAACACACACACACAAAATTTTAATTATCAAATCTCTGAAAGATATATATGACCCATTTTTAAAGACTATTTGGCATTTGATCAATCAATTCATTTTATTTTCTCTATTAAATGTGAAAAAAATTATTTCATAGCTCAAAATTATTGACATTCTCCTGCTTATTAAAATAATTATAGTTATAACCTATCTTTATCTGTTGTTTAAATTGGCAACTTGCAGTTACTCATTTATATTTGTATCGTGTTATAGGCGGTATTTTTATTCACTTTCAAAGGATTTGTTAAAACTTAGTCAAAGGTGCATGGGGTTAACTCTTTGCTGGTATAGTAGTGTGTTTAGAATTTGTTGAGTTCGATTGTTCTGGGATGTCTGTTCTGTCTGTACTGGAGATATCTTTACTATTATAACAGCATGAAACTAATTTATATTTTTTCATTGAAATTACTATTTTTTAAGTAGAATTTGTGAGTAAAAGTATTTATTAATGCCCAATGTTATTGTTTGTTAAGGTAATTTTAGTTGAGTTAATACATTTTTCAATTAAATTATGTAACCCTCTTCATTGGCAGTAGGCCCTATGGTCTTAGGTACTACTTTTGTAATAGACTATACTTCCGATGATAGGGAAATCATGGTTTGATCCTGGTTGGGTGTACTCAGGGTAGTTTTCCTAAATAATTTGCCGCTCTCAAGCTCCACGAAAATGCTGGTACACTTCCTCCGAATTCAACCTTCCTTATCCTTGACCCATTAGCGTAATTGGTACATAAGCATATAGCCTGAATGGGTAGTAAGAGGCGCTACTAAAACAATGATGTAACTTAAGGTTTGTCATTTCTTTGTAATGATAACTATAATCATTCTGATTGGTTGCGTTGAGGGGATGTAGTTCAACTCACACTACCCAGGAAAATATCAGTCCAATTCCTTTAGAAAGGATCTTTAACCAATAGCTCTTATCAATCAGCATCAGTAATCTATATCATGCTCTAAATAATATTTTTTATTGGAAGTCCACTGCCATTAAATCACCTGAATCAAGTCAGAAATAAAACATTTTAAGTCATAATGAAAGGACTAAGAAGAAAAAAACTATAATCATAACTAAATTTGGATCAAACTAAAAATATACTTTTAGAGGATACAAAGATAAATGTCTAGTAGCCAACACTAACAAAAGTGTTTTTAACTGTCAAAATGGATACCACTTTTCTAAAGTAAGAATTACAGAGCCACTGTCATTGGATAAGTATTACTTGCTCTATGTCATTAGGAACTCAAAAGTTCATTGCCACACTTACAAAAATACACCACCTATCCCTATATTGAGCTAGTTCTATCCAGTACACCTCATTACAACCTATATCTTTCAGGTCTATTCTAATTATATCCTCCCATCTGCGCCTAGGTCTTCCCATTGGGTTGGCCAGTCAATACCCTGAACAAGGTTCTAGAATCTCCCATTCACTCTGCATGGCCTGCCCACCTTAATCTAGGAGACCTGATTATCTTAACAATGTCTTGTGATGAGCACAGGTTATGTAACTCATCATTATGTAACCTCATCCACTCCCCAGTGTCTTGTCCCTTTTTGAACTAAATAGCTTTCTAAGCACCTTGTTTAATCATGTAAGGTAAGATATATTTTTAAGCCTAGTAACTTTTAGAATATTCATTATAGTTATTTCAATAATAGGCCAATTAGGAGAAATTGAGTTCGTTGAGTCACTGTAAATTGATCTACTGTGGGTGGACATGTCTACTTGTGGGGTACTGTTAGCATTTAATACACTAACACTCTCAACTTGCTCCACAATGCTTGGCAGTCATTTATTGAAATCTCTGAATTGAATTTAATGCATGTGCATGGCCATAGATTAAAGTTCTTGTTTCTAGTATAGTTTTTAGTTTAGTTTCTACTACTGTTCTCATTCACTACTATAGTGAAAACTAGTGCAGTGGGAAATAAACATATTTTCAACATCCACTGGCATAGCATAACATATGTTTTCAAGTTATTATAAACAATAAACAAATTAATAAAGGCATATTTGGGGTATGAAACTATGTTAATGGTGATGGATATATGATGCTTTTTACTAAAGAAACTAAAAGTTGACTTAATAGTTAATACAAAGCATTCATTTCAAATAAAGATATTAAACTTTTTGTTTAATTTAAACATAGAAATAGATTTACTCCTTATGGCAGTTTTCTTTTAAAACTATAACAACTTTTCTTGTAAAATAGAGGAAAATTTATTTAACATTATTAAAACTAGTAACATATTTTAATGGGTTTATTTAAATATTACACTTGAAACACACAGTGTAGAGGGGATCAAAATTAGGCCTACATATTGTACTAATGGCTGTAGAGTCGGGACGCCAAACCTTCAACTCTGACTCCTCTATGTTTCTACTATCTGACTCAGACTCCTTTATATATGTCTAAACTACATTAATTAGTAATTAAAAAACTAACCACAGTAAAATGCTCCAATGCAGATGACTATATGAGAAGCTTCTTTGACATTGTAAATTTGAATAAATTTGTCAATGAAAATTAAAAATATTGCTCCTAAAGAATAAAGTATACAATCAAAATTATATATTTACCATGTATTGTTATACTATTATACGTTTTTAATTTGAAGCCAGAGTCAAGGTCGGTACATTTTTACCAACTGCGACTTCACCCGAAATTGATTTCGATTCCACATCCCTGATTCGACTAAAGACTTCAAAGAGATTAAAATATAGGAGGAGTATAACCCAAAAGGGTAGTGAGACATATTTAAAAATATAAAAAAATCATAAAATAAAAAACACTTTTTCTGTAATAGTTAGTTGGTACCAGTACTTTTTTTTAAATTAGGCCTATGTGTCAAATGATAACTATAGTATTATTTGGATCTCTGTTGTACCTACTATCAACCCGCCATCCTCCCTGAATGGTTACAAGCTATCCTAGACGAGTTACAATATAGAGTAGCTTATAAGAAAGGGCCAAGCATATAATCAGTCATGGTAAGATCCTTTGATGGTAAATGGAGTGTGCATTCCAATTGGAGATTACTGAGGGATAGATGTGTATTTGAATTATGATAAGAACTTACACAGAAATATATTTTGTCCCGGTTAATATATTATTATTTTATGGGTGTTAATATGATATATCAAAAGTGATAGTTGAAGATTGCATTACTTGGGATAAATTAATATAAAAATTGTTTCATTACATTTTTAACTCTAAAAAACAGTTTCTTTCTTCTAGCTAAATTATATAATACAGAGGCTGTAAACATATATGTATCACATGATTCGAGTGACAGCATCTGTCGAATGTATTGTACATCACATCTTAATATTCCTCAGCTTGTCTCCATATTTACACTAATGAGGAAGATCACATTTAGAGGAAGTGTACTCTCATCTGTGTGATAGGAGAGTGGATAACAGTTTATGAAAATACATCCTCAGAACACCCAACCAAGATTCAAACCCTAACTTCCCTGTCACCAGTAGTCTAGTCTATTGTAAGAGTTACGCCTGAGATTGATGGCCATGGTGAAGATGTGGACATGTTCATGGAAGGACACTAAAAATATTGTGTGAGAACTAGGGGATATATGAGCTGGAAATAGCTGTTTAACATGTTTGTGCACTTTATAAGTTGAGACAGTTATTTATTTGTCCATTTTTTTAAATGATTTGTTCCTATTATTTTTAATATAACTTATGTGTATTAATAAATCACTAAGATACAAGTGCAGTAAGGGTGATTAATATGTGGTGTGAGTGACACACAAACTCCACATTTGTTTCTCAATACTATCTTGTTTTTAAACTGATTGTGAAGTTATTTATCTGCTATAGTTTGAAAACTATACTCTGGTCGCTGACATCATTATTGTCATTATTTTAATTATTGCTAAAAAAATTAATTTTCCTTCAACTTAAATGATCTGGTCTATTTTTTTATACATTATTTTTCTTGAATTTGTTTATACATTGAAGGAAACTTTTGAAGCTTTATTTTGACTCCTGGCTGGGGGATCAAAGTGTATTTTTTTGGTATTGCATCTGAAGTGTGCTAACTAATTATACCAATAACTCACCCATTGCTAAAATTTACAAGAACATGGCTTTGCTCAAAACAAATTTACCAACAGAATTATTTAAAACTTAAAAGCCGCAATAAATTAAAATTGTTAGCTAAATTTATGTAGATTATTAGGTTTTCTCAATAGATCTGCAACACTTAAATGCCTTACATGGCTTGTCTACATTAGTTACACACACTTGATGCGTTTAATTGTGAGAGGTGTTTGGGTTTGTTTTCTGCTTCAAAAATAACTAGGCTACAATGAAATGTTGGAAGGTATGATTTCAACCAATGCCATATTAAAGTTTACATATAATGTGAATTATTGGAGACAAGTCATCTAGGGGCTAAAACTACCACACTTGGGATCCATTGTTGGGAATAGTAGTATCTAGTATGTACAATAATTAAAACTACGATCTCTTCTCTTCCATAGTTTGTAGTTGGTTTCTTCAGTTTCCTGATCTTGCTGTGCTGTGAGGGGGCCACTGCGGCCTTCAGGGCGTCCCTGGTTCCAATTCATGCCACTTTTGGCATTACCACCTTCATGCTTGCCGTCGCAACATGCCTCACTGGACTCACAGAGAAAGCATTCTTCTCGCTTGGGTATGTCTTTCACTTTAATCCATGCCGAGGAAGAGATGTAATACATAGTTTGTCCCCATTGTTACCTTACCTTGCTTTGTTCCACTATGGTGCAGCTTAGAATATAGGGCCATAGTGTGATTACTCAAGGTAGGACTGCTACCTTTCAGGGTAAAGATGGAATCAACATAACATATGCTCAATACTAGAATTGTTGAAGTTTAAATTTGTTGTATTACTGACATAGACCATATTACAAAATAGCTTGACATTTATTTAGCATTTAGTTTGTACCACAACTTGTTTATGAAAAATGACCTTTAAACCAAGCTTCAGGCAGTTTGAGTTATTTTAAATGAGAAAAAAATATAACAAAATTATATCAGTAGTATATTATTCTGCTATAAATTTATTTTTATTTTAATCTTACATATTTGTGACAACTTTAAATTAATGTTCTATATTTAAAAAAAAAAGTGGAATCAAATAATCCTTCCAAAATATAGTTAAAACGGTGTCTTACAAAAACCTACATTCATAATAAACACATACACAAAATAACATTATTTGAAGTTTAATCCTACACTTGGCATTATGTGTCTTTGGGGTTGAAACATCACTGGAAGTTATTATTTTCTCAATGTAGCTGTTACAAATATATTAATTTTAATTCAACTTATCATAGTCATAATTGTTTGTGGGCGTAAACAATTTAAGCTACAACACTATAAACATTTAATATTTCCCGGTTTATTACTTTTATCTATTTTTGTGGAAGCACTTTATCATAAGAGAAACTTATATACAGTCAACTATGGTTATAATGAACCTCTACTGACTCAGATATTTTGTTCACTATGTCCGACGTTCATTAAAACAATTTATTTTTAATCTGAAAGTAGTGGGTTGGTTAGTGACAAACAAAATAAGAGTTCAAATACAATTGATATTTATTGAAATATATTAATTGATCTTAAAATAATTGGTTAAATGCTGCTCTTTATTGTATATTGTTTTAACTAATATATTTTCCAGATGCTTTTCTAGAGTTTGTACTTTTTCCCAACATGATTCCACAAGTCATAAATTCAATAAAAGTAAACTGAGTAGAAATGTCTAATTTTTTGAGTTACATATACACTTTCGAGAAAAAGAATTACTAAATGGCCTCAGACTGTCAGTCAGTGACCTGTAACTCCTGTTGTATTAATACATTCAGGAAATCTCCGTCTTCCTTTACTTGCTGCAGACAAATGTATTAAAACTCAATCCAGGTCAATGAGTGTAGTGACTGTTATAGCTCAGTCCTCCCCCCTGCATTCCTTTTCCACATTCCGTACTTTCAGTCAAGCTTTGTGCTACCTGAACAAGAACTCGGGTAGAGAGAGAATCAGTGTCTTCAAGCTTAAACAACCAAAAAGTTATGTTTTTAAAGAATTATGATGTTAGAATGACATTTCTTATTGAAAGTTTACATTTTTCTGTTCATTAAAACTTAAGTTGAGGGTTCATTATAAACAAACATTTTAACACACATTGAAATGTATGTGGGTTGGGATAAATGAATTAGGTTTACTGTAGCCGAGTGTTCACTACATAAAGTTCACTAAAACCAGAGTTGACTGTACTATTTAAATACTTCTTAGTTTTACATTAATAAAGGCACTTACTATGACAGATGTGATTAGTTTCACCATTTTTTTGGAACCAGATACAGTACTTAAGCTTTTTGACCCTTTTTTTTTAAATAGCCTTCATTTTCTTCAATAATGCATTTTAATTTTTTATTTACTATTATTAAAATTGAAATTATAAATAATATTGATTTAGCATATTATTATGTTTAAATTATTTATAATATTCACTATGTAACTTATATCTATTTAGTATTTATTTACATATAAATAAGGAACATTAAATACATCAAAAAGAATAAACATAATTTGTGGCTTAGTAAATAATTGTTTTAACAAAGTTAGGGCATACAGAAGAAGGCATAGAAAGGAGGGATGAAGACAAATAAAAAGAACGGACACAACATTACTTTTAGAATGCAAATAGGAACACAATTCTCATTTTACAATGGTGTCAATAGGTAACGTTTGACTCTTAAAAAACATGCGCTAGGTACCATTAATACCCTGATTAAGGTTTGGTTTTATAAAAAAAATCTCTTCAAGAGGAAATGTGAAGCATGCAATGGAATTTCTTGAATAGAAGAAAAATCAAATACTAGAAAAAGGAAATAGTTGAAAATCAAAATGGTACATTTATTATTTTATGAAATGATATTAAAGTAGTGGTATCACAATTAAAATACCAAACAAAAACAGTATTTTTAATTGAAAAAAAAAATAGCAGTAGTTTAAACTTCGCATTGTATTCAACTTTTAATAGCGAAAGCATATTGTATCTATCTATATCATTATTTTCTCTCATGTAAAAGTGAAAAGAGGTTTTTCTTCAAGAGTTACAAAGTAATATTATTTTGTTTGGTTTTATACCCACACAGTGAATCAAGAAAAATATACATTTCACTAACAGAGGAACAAAAACTCATTCTATTTGATTTTTCCAACCATAGCAAAGCTCAACATCCCACTGGGTTTGGTTTGAAAACCTTCCTATGGAGTCATCCTTTTTTACTAACCTTAAAGTATATACCCATGCTAAACATTTATAAGGCCTATTTTGGTGATGTCATAAAAACAAGCACAACCCCAGGTGAGATAGCTATAAAATTTATAGGCATAGTTTTGGAAAATAATGATTATTTTAGTTCAGAAAATTCCCAACTCATAACTTTATATTTAAGCATCTCTAATATTGTAAAAATTGTATCAATCATATTTGTTAGTATCTTTATGTGCTTTATGTTATTTTTATTATAGATAATGGCTTAGAATAACTAATGTGTGATTGTTTTCAGCAATACTTACAGTTCGCTGCCCCAGGAAGCGTTTGTGGTGAACTCTCTAGCGATGGCGCTCATGGGCTGTGCTATTATAGTGGGCTATATTGTGATGAGAGAGGACCTGAGATACCGAGGACATTTACTTGTATCTGCTCAGGCGGACTGAACACATAACTAGCTTGTATTGTCTTTCTTGTTTGGTTTAGTAACATCATCTGAAGAGACTCCACAGACTTGACAAACCTTCTAATCTTTGAAGCAATTTACAAAAAGTCTTCTTTTATTTAAATATCCGATCATATACTTATCATTATTTACAAATAATCAGTTTGAATTGAGATAATTTTATTATATTCGGATCGGAAGAAGTTACAGGAACGGTGGCTAGAAACATAGAAAAGAAACGAAGACAATTTGGTTTTTACATTCAAAAGAAGAACACAGTTCACACTTTACAGGGCTGCCATTGGACAAAGATGTAGTGGCTGCCTCCTGAAGAAAATCAAAGAAAACTTAGGTCAGGGGATTGGGCGGTAACAATCGATTTTCCTGAAAAAGAGGCAACCGTTACCTCATTATCCAATGGCAGCCCTTTAAAGTGTGAACTGTCTTCTTCGTTTCATTGTGAAAATCTCATTGTGTTCATTCAATTTATATGTTTCTATCCCCCTCTACTATACATTCTTCCAAATATAATACCATATGACAATATAGTAAGGTCAGTGCCTATGGGCCAACTAAGATCATCACAGATTCACACCACACAACACAAACTGAAAATATTTCAACCATTCACTAATCTCTTTAAGGTTTATTAAATGCCAAATTTGTTTTACATTAACTATTCATGTGGACATTTCATGTTTTTTAGTTGTCCAAGCCTTTGTCCTTTAAAGTCTGAATTATATTAAACGTTATTATTTTTCCTTATAAAATAATTTTAAACTGCACTAATCATGTCAATATCAAGACAGCTTTCCCTGTCTTAGGATCAAGTATATAAATATTCATACAAATTTAATATAATATTTTATATGATACTCATACAAGCCAAGTTGGGGGAGTCTAACTTGAATTTATTTTTTATAAATCTATTCTCCTAGAGCTTACATGAATATAAATATCATTTGTTGTTCAAATAAATGATGACAAACATTAAGATAAATTTCAACTTTTTTCTTACTTATAAATTGTACTAAGTTTTAATAATTTTAAATTAGTTTATTACTAGGATTTTATTCTGGATAGCTAAAATATTTTATATTGTAAAGACAATCCACTCCCATTTGATTTCCACAAAGTAAGATTTTCCCATTAATATTGATCTTGGATTTTATCATCTTTATTAAATTACTTATAATTAAAAGCAATTAATGTAATATTAATTAGTAGGTAGGCCTACTTATATTTTACTTAAATTTATATGGAACAAGCTAAAACTATAATCATGGTAGAGATATCATACACCAAACAAGCACAAATATATTCTAAAGTTTATTGCATGCAAATTTTGCGGTACAAGTAAGGCAAGAATTACAATAAAGTGTAGGCCTACCTCTACCAATGCACACTTTGAAGATTAAAAAAAAAATAGTATACACTATTTTAAGTGGTGATAAACAGTAAAGAAAAGGAACAAACAGTATTAAATCCATTCTAGGTTTTATGAAGGGAAATTGATGGAAAATATACACTCTTAAACAGGTAATAGAAAGGAGGAACAAGTAGTACTTTTGATATTATGATATGCTGCTAGATAGAGCAGTAATACCAATAGTATGTAACAGAACTGAGCAGGATTATTTAAGGTATGTAATAGGAACAAGAAGGAATGATCTCTCTAAATTAATTCTATACAGTAGTGCAATGTTTATTTGATTGACAGTATTAATTTTAATCACAAAAATAAAACAAAACATGTATAAAGGATTTGACTTGTGTATACATTTTGATTTGTTTTTATAGACTTAAAATCTTATGATATACAAGTTTAGTTTAAATTACTCCATTATAATTTAAGAAAACATGTTCAACCTTACATATTCGTTATTAAAATATTTTACATTTTTCCCTTTTTTTATTTTTGTACCTAACGTGGTATATTCCCTAACATGATGAAAAGATGTTAGAAAACAATGTGCTTGATAAAATGTATTTGGCGCAAAAGAAGATGAGGATATTGTGTACTGGGGGAGTTTACATAATGAGAATCTATATACACTGTACTCATCATAAGACATTTTTAGAGTAATTAAGTCTCATAGAATACAGTGGGCAGGGAATGCAGCGTGAATGGGAGAATCTAGAACCAGGTTCAAAGTGTTTGACATGTAAACCCAATGAGAAGAGGCCATTGAGAAAACCTAAACACAAATGTGAGGATAATATTAGAATGGACCTGAAAGAGATAGGATATAATGAGGTGGACCTGATAGAACTAGCTCAAGATAGTACATTAATTAACTTTCAAGTTCCTAATGCCATAATGGACATTAATTTTATAAGTAACCTAATTGCTAATATTTTATTATATGCTATTTCTTAGTAATCTCTCAT
Source organism: Timema douglasi (assembly GCA_901482245.1). NCBI lineage: Eukaryota > Metazoa > Arthropoda > Insecta > Phasmatodea > Timematidae > Timema > Timema douglasi. The sequence goes on from CABEEJ010002867.1 coordinate 21,689, forward strand.
ATGATAGTAAAACCATATTTTGTCAGTGGTGTGTTGTAAAGTGTTGCTAGGGAAAGTAGCATTAGTTTGAATTGTACGTGTGAATGGTTCACACCTCTCAATAAGTGTAACTGTAAGTGATAGGGAAGGAAGCCAATCTGAAAGGAGAGCTAAGTTAAGTATTGATAAGAACAAATAAACGCCCTTCATTTATTCTACACTTTCACACTTCTAACTTATTATCACTTTCACAGTTACACATTTTTAATTTTTGGAAATGTTCCTTTATCATAATGCATAAATGGTATGGTGCATCGCACAGAATTTCTCCCTCTGGCATTAGGAACTAGGAACACGGTTGCAGAAAAATTGAGAAAAGAGAAATATCTTTTTCTACCAAAGAACATAATAATAAAATTCATTTTCAAAGACCTGAATCAAGAGTATGTATATATTTGCTTATAGTTCAGAAACTATTTGTTTTATAAAAATATATTCAAAATACAAGATTTTTAATTTTAATAAAACTACAACTTTAAAATCATAAGTTATTTCGTAACATATTGCAGAGAAATTATCAAAATTGGAAAATCTTCCTCATGTAAAGTTCCCTCAAAATCATTTTCAGGAGAAAATGAAAATATCTATCTTGTTTATACAATAAACAGTGTTAAATTTAGGATTTGATACTTAGGATGCAAAGTTTTTGCCCAATTGGTAAAATAGTTTCAGCTCGAGTCCGAGATATAGATAGACAGATGACATTGTGAAATAACTTTTTTGGTTTCAGGGGGACTTAAAAAGTGGACATTTATCAAAATCTTGAGTTAAATATTTTGATGATCACAATACTTCTCTTTCCAAGGTGTCAAGAGAAAGTAAAAAGTCATCCTATTAACAAAATACTCAGATTTGTTATTGTTGATAGTATGTTTTAAAAGAGGTTTATTAACAATATATCCTAATGGGTTGGGGTGAAGCATGTGGTTTTGAGAAGATGCACCCAACTGGGATTCATACCCAACCTCCTCAACAGTAATCCAGTCAAATTGAGCTTGACTCCATAGAACACATGACCACCAGTGTATGTTTTTTTGCGAAATAATATTAACTTCAAATAAAATATTTAATAAAGCTTTAACTTTAAAAATTAAAAGTTCATGAAATTGCATAAATGTTGTGGATATGTGTACAGGTCTGCGTATGGTATATATTATCAGATGGTTTAAATTGAATTTATCCAGCCCATCAACATATTATTTGTCTTGTTTATAGATTAAATAAGGTTCCTCAGTTTCAGCAAATAATTTGTTATGGCTGATATTAATATTATTTAAATAAATCAAACATACTTTAAAATTCATGTATTTGTATTCATACACTATTAGGTAGATTACATGTCTGGAAACATTTCAATTTAATTTTGGTTTATCTTGGACTCTTAATATAAATATAATTCAACATTCAAACACATCAAACTTTGGTTGAAAATTATGTATTAAGGTGTGCTACATTTCAAAAATGCCAAACTCTGTTAAACAATATTATTTTTAATATTCAATGGTCTTGTCTAATTTTGTACATTTTAAAATTCTATAACACAATCCCTCCTCCCCTTTCTTCTCCATCCAATACACACATAACATGAAGCTAAATAAAAAAGACATCAGCACATTATGTCAATTTTCTAGTGTATCTCCCTTCTAGAAAAATTAGCTTTAAACGCTGTTGGGTGTGTCATATTATCGAAGATAAAAAGTAGGAATGGTCCCTTGAATCCTTAAGGATATTTGAGATTCAAGAATTCGAGAAAATTTCAGATTTGAGACTCAAATCCTTAAAAAAAACAACTATTTTTCAAGTGAAATTTGTTTTATAGCTCTAATATTATTTATTTGTGGTTCAGAACCGATTATAATTATAGGATGAACTTAACAACCAAGCCCCAGACCAGTAATTTAACACTTAACTGAATGTATGAATGTTATAATGAATCTATTATAAGAAAGAATATTAACATATTTTATTTACTATTTGTATTTTCTATTATTCTATTATAATTATTTTTCCGTCTGTGTTCATAAATATTTCCAAGATTCAGATCCAGATTTGAAATTTGAATGTAAATTGGAGATTTGAATTTGGATTTGTAAAATACTGTATTCGACCCAACTCCACTAAAAAGTCACACTTTTATAAACATATATGTTTTCTTAATCTTATTTTGTTGAGCCTGGAGTTCACTGTTTCTTGCTGTACACTCTGTTCACAAACAATGGGTTCACTATTTTTCTTTACGCTCTCTGGCATTCCCACAACTGTTTACTCACCATATTGAGTGGTTTATTGTAAGAACATTTTTCCTGGAAGTTGTCTGAAAGTAATCATAAAACTCTTTTGTCAGGAATAACCTATGTGTTTTCAATTCAATTAAATACAGTCTGCATATATGAAAATGATGTGATAATACACACACTTCCCTAGGTCCATATTAGCATAATGTGGAGAACCTGCTTCACTGCAATACTTGCACAACAAGATAGGTACAGTTAGTGCACTAAACAACAAGTTATATTTATGGAACATTCCTCTACATACCAAACCTCAGAATGATTGAGTAGTCCTACATTTGATGAATTAAAAAATGTTGTGGACATTAAGTATTATAGTCTGTATATAGTAATTTTTAACATGCAGTAGTGATATAATTTTTAAATAACTAAAATCTTCCAATTAATGATTAGCTTAATTTCTTTATGTCAATCTATTTACTTAATTTTACAACATAGCTTTTCATATAAAATACTAGTAAAGCACTTTATTCAAACACTTTTGATACCATTTTCTTACTATGACAATTTTAGTTTTTTTTAGATAAGGGTTATTATTTGTTTTTAATTGTATTTAAAAAAAACTAAAACCAAATAATCCAATGGTCAAATAATCATAACTTAATGGCATATCATTTTCCCCCAATCACTCGATGCAGGTCTCACTTTTTTTATGCAATGGATGTACTTTTTAAAGACGCATCACAATCTTCATCTGGTTATAAATTTTCACAAAGTATCATTTTAAGATAGTTATAATATCCAAGGTGATTGTCCAATAATAAAATATTACTTTAGGATTAATTTTATTAGCTACAGTTCTCCAGGCAGAATTATAGTCTGTAGGTACCTACCGGAAAGGTTATAATAACTTCCATCTTATGGGTTTGAGCCTACCTTCATAGTAAAAAAGATGCTTTCCATAAATACATATATTTATATTACTAGACTCTACCATTCATAGTCACATGTTTAAAAAAATAACTTATAGGAACATAACATTTAGTTTTGTAACATCATGAAAATGTAAAATTACTATAGAAATACACTGGAACAACATTAATCTGAATCATGATTAACTAAAAGTCTCTGATAATAATCATGTATTGAAAAATACAGTAAAGTTGTGCTAAAGTTTCTGTAAATCCCTCGACCTGAAAGCAATCATAAAATCTAAAAGAAAAAACAAATTTTGATTGTTTGGCAGGTTTTAGGCCTTATTCTGTCTCTTAGTTCCTCATACTTTATCATAGTGTTTATCAAACTATGTTCCGCAAAGCCTGTGGGCTCCGCCATAGTTATTTCGGCTATGTGAAGCATTATAATATTATTTATTTGTTTTTCATACTTTAAAATAGCATCAGTAATTAGGATTGACAATTTTTTTTTGTAAATCTGAATAGAGGACATTTGCCAAAGGCACAGCCAGGACATGTGATATTTCTCGTTTGTTGTATACTTTTATGCAGCCGAACCTGGTTAATTCGAAACTGAAGGGACCACTAGAAAATGTTTAACTACCCAGAAATTCAAATTAGGTAAGTTTTTATTCTGGCTAGGAAAATAACTGCAAACATCAATTTAGTGAAGTAAAATACAGTGGTGTATGCATATAATTTTATTTTTAGATTTTCCATAGCACTGTACAATGTGTATGTAACAATATGTATTTACAGTTTAGAAAATAAAATTGAAAATGTTTGATTGTTTTTTGGAGTTAATACTCCGAGTTGGAGTAAACTCTTCTAGTTTATTGGGTGCCTGGAATATAGAGAGGCTTACATTATGTTGTCCCTCAGCAAACCGTCTTAACTCTTTGATGTGGGCTATGGCCTGTGTAGATGTTGGGATTAGCTTCTCTGAAAGTTCTGTCTTTTTAGTTCTTTCTCTGAAGATGCACTGTCATTTCTATCGTTTATAGAATCTACCAAAATTTATACATCTGTAAGTTCATCGCAAACTGTTAAGTACTCGTCCACATGCACAAAATTCTCATAAAGAACACAAAACAAAGCTTTAGTGCCCCTGAACGCAGAGAGCCTATTATCCGTGCAGCAACATTCAAGCAGTAAACGTGTTTCCTACATGAGATTTCAGGCTGTTTTTCTTCATTTTCGAAGCAATTTTACTTTGAATTAAACAAAATAAGTTAGAATTGCATGCGTTTTCTTAACATTGCTTTAATAGAAGTTTCAAGGGATCAAGAGAAAAGTTCAAATTAAACATGAATTTGAATTATATACGTTCAAATTATCCAAGTTCTGCTATGGTTATAAAATGTAACTGCCGTTATTGAATGCTCATTATATTATTTTAAACATTTTTATGAGAGCTTCAGAGTGTATTTTTCTGATGCAAGGGATCCTTCAGTTTAAAAAATTTGGGAACTCTTGGTGTATGAATAAATGTGTTATTTCCATGATGTAGCTAGTTATTGTGTACGTCCAATTTACTACATCCCTAGCAGTGAATAATTCTGAAAATTATGGATTATCCTGAATTTTTATTACTGATATTTAACTTAACCCTGGTCCCATCAGATTTGGGTAAATATGGTTTCTAGTTTATGCTAAAATTTGTATAATTTAACAATTAATTTTATTTATTTGATAATGTGTCTGTAAAATAGTATGGTCTTTGGGGTTTTAATTATATATTTAAACATAACTTTTCAATATGATAAATGTTTATGATGTTTTAATTTTTACTTTGTACAACTCTTCATATTTATAGGGCGTTATGTTATCAGTGGTGTTCTGTTGTTGTTTTTAACGAATGTTTTTTCTAACTCTGCTTGATTCACAGATTTTTACCTGTACTCCATTGACTGCATGTATTCACTGTACATATTTGCTTGTGAGAGGATTTACACAAGACTTAGCTCGACTAATCTTTGCAAAAAAAACATTTATTACTCACTTTGTGAAAAATAATCAAGAAATTTGACCTTAACACTAATAAAGATGCATAGTTTGCTAAAAAAATTTGTTAAAAATAAGTTTGCTTTCACTTAAGTGACTAACTACCTTTTTGAGTTAATGCCCATTTTCACCAAAATCACCTGCTCTCTTTTTTTCATATTTAAATGCACATAATTTTTAATTTATAGAATTGAAAGTGTTATGTACCGGTATACTGCAAGTTTAATATTTTATATAAGACATTGGTTGTGAGACAGGATATTTTAGAAAACATTACATACCAGATAACTGCACCATAAAGCTCCCCTTTTCCTCCAAATTTTTAAACATGTAGGCTTGGATCAAATTTTTATATCTAAAAATTGTGTTATTTTATTTCCCTTTCCTCTTATATCTCAATGAATGTTGTGAAATGTTTCACATACATACACAATCCAGAACCTTAAACAGCTTATGTATCTAGTTTTGTTTAAGAAATATAATAATAATATAATATATAGTACTAAAATTAATTTACATGGGAATAGATAGAAAGTTGTGAATAATTGGAAGAAATTTTACAAATGTTCATTTTCCAGCCAAAATTGCAAAAATTAAGAAATAAATTAAATAAAAAATATTTTAAAATATATAAATTTAAATAACAAATATAAACAATTAAAAATCTAATTATTTTAAGAAATAATACAATAAAGAATATTTATTAACTCTTCAATGTATAGCAAGGTAGGGTATTTTGCTAAAATGTTTTTTTTTTCAAACTGAAAACAAAGATGCATTAACCTAATGATACAAAGAGAGAGGTTTTCTTCACTACAAAAACTACTCTCTGAAGTACAATCCACCAGTATATAATCTTTCCTCTAACTGGGTGATCAATTGTTTGTCAATTCTACATAGTTCATGTCCTCTACTCTCAAATTCTAAAACACAATCACAATGAGCAGTAAAATTTTCATGTTCAACAACTCATCGTTCACTGAAATTACTTATCAGGGGTGTGCGAAACTTTGACTTGGCTTCGAAACAAACACCAGCTTCGAAGCTTCACAAATAAAAATATTTACAGCTAAAATACTCCTTTTATGTTCAATTAGTGCCATCCTGAGTGGTTTTGTATGTTACAAAATAATATTTATAGGGGGAACATCTTAAGAAATTGAATTGTATGCTGGGATAATAAATTGATTTGTCAAAGTACTAATACAAAATATTACAAACAATTGTGAAATAAAACATTTTTCAAGTAATTTTAGTGCATAAAGTAATATAAATATCCACAATATAATACTTTTTCAAGCATAAAATAACTAAAATAAAATATTTGAACTTTGATTTGGCTTCAAGAATATTTCATAAATTAGATTTGAGTTCGCTTCAAATTGAAAAAGTGTACTTCACACACCCCTTCCACTTGTTGCAAATTAAGATGATCCTCCAAACAGTTTACAAGGTGCATAAAAGACTGAACCCTGGTTACATGAATAAACTAAGTAAACACATTCCACCATCTCTCCAACAGTTTCCTTTGAAATAATCTTTTTGAAAGGTGCCTATATGCTCACCCAGATATTTACCAAAATATTTGTTAATATCAACATTTTAATTTTATCAAATAGCCTCAGGTTTTATCATTAACATTCCAAAAAATAGGACCAGCAGTAGTTTTAAAACAGTCTGCCTCAATTTGTTCAGAAATATCTGTATCATCTAAAACATTTTCTTTTACATTATCAAAATAATGCAAACTTACATGCTTACATTTACATTTGCGCTAATACTAGCTTCAAAATCAACATCCTTACTTGTGAAAGAAGATGCAACAGGTTCTGTTACCTTTATTTCAAAATATGAGTCTAATTTTGATGTCTGACTAAGAACTTCACTTTTTTTTAGGTTATTTTTAATATTCTTTCAGTTTTCTATATGCATTCCAACTCAAAAACATTTTCTTCTATACATTTTAGCAATTATTTACAGTTAAATACTTCATTTAATTAAAAAAAGAGAAAAAATTTGTTATTTTAAATAAAAACATGATTTTTAACGGTTTTAAAAGGAACTTAACTGATTACCTATGTAACCAAACAGCATGATTTCTAACCTGCGACAACACCACACAATCACGTTTTCACTAAGCAATTAGCATTAGTTTGCTTAAAGTATTATAATTTATAAATATTATCTAACATTAACTTACTAAACTAATATATAAATACATATATTAAAGAATATAAATCATATATAAATGAAATACAAATTAATAACCAAACAACAAAGAGAGAACGAAAATTTATTGCTGACCCAAAATTTCCCTTTAGTGTTGGAAACCTCTTTGCATTGTACATTCGAATCAGCGCGCATGTTAAAATCGTTGTTTACAAAAATTTGCTACCCTGGGCCCGAGCTTAAATCCATGACTGATTATACATATTATTATTATACACTTTTATTAACTGAGACTGATAAAATTGATGTTATTAAAATTCTAATAGTTTTAATATCACAAAAAAATTGAGAATTCTCAGTTCACGTTGAAAATCACTGCTTAAATTTATATTATTACTAGAATTATCTGTGACATTTGCACAAACTGAAACACATATAAGACAAACTATAAATACATAGTACATATTTAAAATGATTTAAAAATTAAATAGATTAAAACTCTTATAAACATTAAATAATCTAAAAATTCCCTTAAACAACTTGGTTTTATTTAAAAACAATATAGTTTTGAATTTGCTATCAAAAATATTTTAAACCTTATTCACTTCTCTCACAGATCCTGTAATGCCAATGGAATCAAATGTTTCAATGTATATTTTTTGCATGGGTTAGCTTGGTTTGGTCTTGCAGCAAACTAACTGGTGCACCGCCCACTCCTCTTAGCACGACTAATATTTCTGCACTCTCTCTTTATTTTTTCCAGTGGAAACTACTCCGCCATGCCCGAAGAAGGGATTATCCTGAATGCTCTAGCCATGGTGTTGGTTGCTTTAGGGATTCTGCTATCGTATGCTGTCAGGCGAGATTCTTTTCGCACCGAAGTTAAGACTTTTGTCAGCGAGCGTCTGTGAGAGCACTAGTCACCATTGTAACACATATTGTTTTTTATTCTTCATGTGCGGTGAGGTTAAGATGACCATTAATGAACATCTGAGCTTTCGAAAATTACATTTTTATTTTATTTACTACCATCATTCTCATCAGACAAAGTACTATTTATACTACAAGTTAGATTCATAGAGTGAACTGTGTGCCATCATTGACAACAATCACACAATTAATCTGCCACGATCTAATTTTACTTATAAAATTAATGTAACTACCCTAAATTAGTTTGTGAATTGAAAAGAACACAACATTTTCTTGTCACCTTCAAAACAATAGCTAGTGCTTGTATAACACGGAACTACTTTAACATGGTTTCACTACATTACAGTTGGTAAAATTTGGCAAGACCCACTTAACACCTTACTTCAATAGCACTGTGCAAGTGAAGAAACAGGGGATTCCCATCTTGTTTCACTTTGCGCAAGTTGGTAATTTAGCAGTTAACATTTTATATGTATGCGTGTATGGGGTGGTCTACAGTTTAAGTTGATGATCACATATATATGAGAGTATAGTTTTATTGTGCTTATTTGTTTCTTTATTGATTCACAAGCAATTTTCAGCCTTTTGACTGTACCGGTAATGATTTATCAATAGAAATTAAAGTAACACTTAAATTGGAATAGGTTCAATTCCACTATTTCATAAATTTTACTAAAAAATCTTGAATCTCGAATTCAAATAAATACAACATAGAAATATATTAGAGCTATAGAAAATAGAAACAATAACTAAATGTTAAGATGTTTCCTATAATGCAATTATTCTTGGTGCTTCTGTTGAGGAACCAATGTATTGAGCCTTGCACATTTGTGTTTTATTTATCAGATTAGTTATACAAACTCTTGAAACAGAACAGAAAAATTAGAAACATTATTAATGCCTACCAACATGACACAAAGATAAAAAAAAATAGACCCATAGTGTCACACATTGAAACCCATAATCTGGAATTTAATTGTTAAAATGCCACCAATGTGTTTAAATCTCTCAACAAAGAAAGCCTTAGCTCTGAACATTTATTGAAATAACTGATCCATCAATATTTTACCAAATCAAGACATGCCCCTTACTTCAATCTTCGATGAACTTCTATACATCCTAACAGCACACTTAACTATAATTTGTAACCATTTGGGTGCTACAATAATAATATACAGTATACTATTATATAACATGACCAGTTTGTTCTTCTGTCCATCTAACATCTAGTCCAAGCGATACCATAAATATAGTGCAATCCATAAAAGAAACAAAATTAGCTGCAGACAGTGAACCTTGTAATCTGACCAAGAACTAAAATATACTCTCTGAACCTGAATAGGCTGCTTAAGGCAGTAAAAGCTTGTCTCTAAAGATATATATAAACATACACTTTTTCATGTTGATTGGTGTTTTGTCCAAACAATTTTCATTCCAGTATAATTCATGTCATTTATCTTAGTAGCCCTACTCAAGTCCAAATAAGAATCTATATAAAAAGTGACCTTTCTTTTTGTATAATTTGTGATCCTCCCTTAGGACAGTTTTTCATCACGACATTTCTGTGAAACTTAAACTCCCATTTATTTGGACTACCTTTATAGAGATTTGAAATATTTATTCTGATACAAGAAGCCAGGATTTAATGCTGACTGTGAGAACCAGGGATGGGTGTACATCTTTTATATACCACATTTACAAACACAACAACCAAAAATATATTTATACAATTTTGATGCATTTTTTTATACAACTGGCCTTTATGTTGTAAGTTGTCAACTCTCGTGGGATCAAACAAGTGGGTGCAATAAATAGTGCATGCCAGGAGGTCCATAAATCACACCTTTTGTGATGAGCCCATCAATCAAGTTTGTTCTTGTAACAAAAGATTTGCTTGCAGTACAAACTGGATGATGTCATCTTGTTATTATATCTACTATTTACATTTCTTACCAATGACAGATCATGTTCAATAACTTCATAGTTCAACTGTTATTTTATTACTACACATAATTAGTGTATAACAATGTTGTGCTATGGTATCTATTCACTACTTGTCAATTTACTAATATGGTGGTATATAGTCTAGCTTTAAAAGATAAGTAGAACGGCATAAAATATGTAAAATTGTTTTATGGAGTTTCTCCATTTACTAATAAAAAGTTAACAATCCAAGCTCTGAAACAAAACAAGTTTTATTAAATAGTTGGAAAGTTTTAAAACATAATCTGAAATATTATTTGTAATTAATGGAGAGTTACAAATTAAAAAAAATAATGTATATATATATAAAGTACATTAACTTTTCACCAACTAAAATTAAATTTATCAGCATGTTTTAATTTGGATTGGTAATGCATGTAAATATAATTTTATTCAAATAATGGTTATTATATCTTTAGTAACATTGTACTTTTCTTTAAAAATTCAAACCACTAACTTAATATTTGATATTTGACATTTATTTGACCAAACAAATATCAATATTAGAATATTGTGAAAACATGTTCACATTGCAAATAAAATTACTCAAAATGTACATTTAGTTTATGTTTCATTATATAGATGTTAATTATATCGTTAAGCTTGTTTATTTAGAAGTTAATATTGAACATGGTGCCAAGATGTTGCTGTTGTGCTGTAGCTAGCTGTGTAGCTGTATATAAGATATTTAGTGTAATAGAATAATATTACCTGTGCCATATTTTATTATAACTTTAATGTTTAAATGTTTTAATCAGTACCTACAGTATATTATACATCGTGTACACTCCATTATTGTGTTTTAAACAATTCAACATGTACATTTTGTTTTAATAAAATGTAACACCTTGATAAAAAGACGTTTTAGAAACTTACATATTTAAGACCTCACTAGTATGTGCAGTGGTGGGGTATAAGCTTCACCCAAGATTTGTTTTATTTAATTGCTTTATTTCAATTTTAATTAAATAACTAGCAACATGATGGCAAGGAAAACAGCGGTTTCATCATAAACATAGTCATTTGCGCTTTCTTCAAACAATCAATATAAAGAATTTTCTTCCAATGTCAATGCTAATTTATTTTCAATCTCCACTGAAAATGGTGAAAATAAAAATAAAACTTATGTTACCCTACTTTCTGGTATATGGAAATTATTGTAGGCCTAATGATGAAAATTTTAAACCCAAAAGTTATAAAGGATAACATTTAGCTGGTTGGCTTGGTTCAAGTATAATATACTATTATAGAAAGTTTGTATGATTGTGTAATACAATTTTTTAAGTTAGCAATTAGAATATAATATATCTAGGGAACTTCTCTACAACAAAACCACCCATTATAAAAATACACCTGTGCAAAAATTTTGCACTAGGTGGCCTATTTTAATATTCAAATCAATTTAAAATATATTTTCTTCAAACATGTCTTAGTGACACAAATTAATATTATCTTTTGGTTTTGAAACCTATTCCACACTTGTATGTTTTATGACACCTAATTAAAAAAATTAGGCCAAAATGGGATTTTTAACTGAATGTTAAATGCAATACTACAAAGTTGGTGGTAACTGTTTTTTTTTACCACGATTTACTTTAGATGAGAACAAGGTGTGTGCTTGTCAGAAGTTTGTTGTTTTATTTCTTAGGTTAAACACTTATTTGACTACAAATAAATATATTATAAACTATTATAATTATCTGAGCAACCTACACTTGGTCAACAGTTAGCAGTTACAACAAAGTATTCTAAATAGGCTTACATAATTTGACCACATACCTGAATAAAAATACTAATTTTCCTAACTCCAACTACTAACATTTGATCATAAATTATGTAAATACATTTTTTTAGTTAAAATTTGATAAAATGTCACCATATATATTTTTGAAGTTACATAATTTAAAAGCTGTGCCCACTCTTAAGGTGGTATTTTAAAAAAATGTATGAATTTGCTCTCAAACTGCACCTGAATAGTTTACTTAATTTAGACACTTAATTGTAAATTTAAGTGAACCTTTTTTGGGCTCTAATCAACATAAAAACTTACCAAAAGTCCCACGATCACCCTTTGTTTCTCTATTCTATGTATACTTGTTTTAGCTCTTATTTTCATACTTTCTAAATTCAATTTTTTTCTCAAATACTTATGTCCCCTTCCTTTTAGGAAAAATATATAATTAATGAAAGGTGCATTTGCAAACTTACCGGCACAGACTTATCTGACTATCAAACCCTTCCTTCCATTCTGTCAAAGTATGTGCTTTCGCGCTTTGTGAATGTGTGGCATGCCAGGGCCCCACCGTGGTTCGGAATCCACGTCAAACTGTAGGTCCCCTCTGCTTTCCACCTTCATCATTCTCACGCATTATACTACCATCTGGGGGATTTTTTTTAAATTCTCAACTTCTACATTTGTCCTGACATCTTATTCTACTATTAATCAGGACCTTTTTGCTCTATTCATTTTACAATCTTCATTCTACATATTTAATTTCAAAATGTTAACATATAAACAATTTTGAATTTAAACATAATTATACTATTGTCCTATTATTGCCTAAATTATCAGTTTGCTGCCCCGGGTATTTTAATTTCCTGGTACTCTCCCCCACTTGATCTCCCAATTGCCCCCTGGGACCATGTTTTCAGAGCTCCTAGTACATCAAGCGGAGGCGAGCATCCCCTTATCCACCACCTGGGGAGGCACCGGCGCCCTATTTGAGTTGGCAGCTCCGTTTACTATGTAGAAAAACCACTAATTTTCTTTTATTGAACTGTGAATTATAATTGTTCTTGCTTTACCTATTGGAGTTACATTTGCCATATTTAGTTTTCGTTTTGCTATACATACCTTAGGACCTAGATTTACTTAAACTAACTTATATCTAGTGGTGTATTCTGTCTTTTCAGTTCTGTAACTTTTACTTGTAGAGAGACACATTTCCTTTTCTTCTCTAGTCACTTCCTTCTGTGACCAGTCGACATCCTTGGAGTGCTTGATATCTCCAACCCAGCATCAATCAATCTTGTTTCCAAGCGGGCAAGACTATTTGAGTTAGGAGCAATCTCCGGCGCCTCTTTTATTTTCCTCTTTGTCTGCCTTACACTGTAGTAGATATTCAGGAGACCTCTGGCTTCATCAGCGATTACCACCGCTGGTATTTCTGAGTCACCTTCCCTCGGCTAGAGCACTAGATGTGTCTAGAGTTCATCAAGATCTTGTATATCCTCCTTTTTAACCTCAACTTCTGAATTTATTTGCTACATCAATTTGGTAATGTCTCGTCTGAGTCTGATGTTATTTATTCTTCTTCTTCGTTCTCACTCATCATTTCCTCCGCCCTCGTTTCTAAATGTCTGTGTTGTCTCATGTCTCTGTACTTTCCTAGTTTCCTTCTTTCTTTTAGTTCGTCCGTTTCTGCCTTCGATAACTTATTTGCTATCTCGTCGAGGTAGCTCCACCGGTCCATATCTCTCAGTATTGTTGTATATGGCGTTTGCCTATATAGGAATTAATTGCTCCATCCTATCGCCTTCTGTAAATATACATTTTAAGATCACATGCTCTGGAGTCGCCTTCTCTCCTCAATAGCATAAGTCAGTCTCAATCAAGTTCCTCCAGAAGAGGGACGCTCGATATGGACCATACACTGTAATATAGTGGACAAGCACCTGGGAAGGTTGAAGATGCCTCATTTCCAGTATTTCTTGAACATTCGGGAATTACTGGAATGCCCTTTTGCCAGTGTTACTCTCTTCCCAGTCTACTTTCCACTCCCCTAGAAGAGTGTCTTTTATGCCATTCATGCTGCTTACACAATTGGCTGTAAATTTGGCAAATCTGTCTAATTTACCTTTCTTGAGCCAATATCCAGATGCCCTCTTCCGCATCTCTAAATCTAGGAGCCAGAAACCTAGGGTGATGCACAACGCGTTCGTTGATACCTTTTGTATGCCCCAGAAAGTTTCATGAGGATCTTCCTCTGAAGACTTCTTAGTTTCCTTTGGGCTCCATCTCCTCTTAGTTGTTGAACCCACACGTCTGCACCATTGCCCACCATGGACACAAGCAACGCCTGATGGTATAGTCTAATCAGTTTCAAGGGCATATGGAACTTCCACTGCCCTATATTAATTATTTCATTCATAACCTTCAAGGTTCTCTCGCATACATTGTCGATGTGAGTCAAGAAGATGTGTTTCTCATCAATCATCACTCCCAAGTATTTGACCGTTTTACTCCTTTTTATTATTTGTTATGCTATCTTAATCATAGTATTCCTCTTGAGAACTGCCCTGAACACTATTTAGGTTGTTTTAGCTGGCACCAAGCTGAGTTTTACTTTCCTAAACCATTTGTTTAGGTCCAGTACCTTATTACTTTTCACTTCCAGATAATTCCTAGAGTTTGCCTCCACCACTATCAGCAAGTCGTCTGCAAAATCAACCACCCCCACCACCTCAGGGAGATCCTCAATTTCCAGCAACCCAGACTCGAGACCAATGTCCCAAAAAATTGGACAACTAACCGATCCTTGTTTACATGCTTTTTTTAATCTTATACTTATTGTTATTCCCGGACACCTCAGTTTCGCATACCTGTCTCTACAGTAATCTTTAAAACTCCTATAGAGACTCCTCAGACAGTTTAATTCTCTTAAGCGCTTGAATAAGGCTGGCCATCACAGGTTATCAAATGCTCCAGAGATGTCTACGAATATTCCAATTAAATATTTTGCCCTTGAATTTTCTACCAGGCTATTAGCACCACAGATCACATCCTCTGTAGACCTGTCCTTCCTAAAGCCGTACTTTTGAGGGTGCATTCCCACCTCCTCTTTGTGTTTTTGTAACCTCCTACATATAATTTTGTCCTGCAGTTAAGCGAGTACATTCATCAAACATATTGGTCATTACGACTTTGGGAGTTGCGGGTCTCTATCCCCACATTTACTCAGAATGACCACTTTGCTCCATTTCCACACATTTGGGACTCTGCCCTGAACCAAGCACTTATTCATAAGTTGAGACTTGAAGGGTGTGACCCGCTCACTGATTTCTTGAGTCCCCTCGACTCTGATTCCATCAGGTCCAGGTGCCTTTTTATTTCTCAATCCTGCTATTATCCTTTTGATCTCGTCCTGTGTCGCTGGCTCTACTAACGCATCTTCATTATTATATAAAACCATTATGTCCTGCCTGTCCCTTTCGTGACACTCATCCCCCTCCTCTGGGATATCATCAGGGAGCAACACACCCATTAGCAACCTAGTCGAGTCCTCCCAGCAGGTAGTCATTCCTCAATCTGATTTTTTAAGTGTTAAAATGACAGCTGGGAGTCTAGTTTTCCATACAGCAATCCGATAGGATATGCCCCACGCATTAATCCTCAATTACTGCTGAATAAATTTCTCCCAGCCATCATTTTTGACTCTTCATTGTATTTTCGAACTCTTCCTTCGCCTGTGTATATCCAGTAGTGGGAGTCCTCCTGCTGGGTCAAGACATATTTGCTATTCTCGTCTTGCTATCCTTGCATTTCTACGTAGTTTTTGTAATTGCTCATTTCACGGTCGATTCCCTTCACTTCTCGCGACTTTCTTAATTATTGGTACTGCCTTTCTCATAACAGACTGCAAAGCCCACGTGAATTCCTTCGTTTTTAGGTTTATGCTATCCCCCTGTTATACCAGCTGTGGTAATACTAATTCTCTTAGTAACTTTTCCCAAGCTGCCTTCTTCAGATTGTAGAAGATTCGCGTAGCTGCTTTTACCCCGTCTTCTTCATTTCTCAGTTCGAAAGCTATCAGATTATCATCGCTGGATGTAACGCAGTCATGAACTTGCCAGTTCCCTATCATTGCCTTAGCTTCCTCATTCCACAAGGTGACATCAATGTTGGAGCTGGCCCCTGCCTTCCCTACATACGTTGCAGGGTTTCCTGGCTGATTTACCACCTCCAGATGCTTTGCTATGATTGATTCCTCCAGTAGTTTCCCCCTTTGGCATTCCCTATAACCTCTTATTCTACCATCTTCCTTTCTAATGTCATTATTATGCCTAAGTGTGGACCTGGCATTTGTGTCTATCATATACACTACTGGTATGTTCAGAAATGTCTCATCCATCTCCTCCAGCTGTTCTATGTATGGTTCATTTTCCCCTCGGAGCTGAAAGTACATGTTGACTGAATGACATCCACCAATCTCACTTTGGATTTCCACACAAATCACCTTCTGATTACAAAATTGACTGACCTTGGTGACTGTTATGTGCCTGTTGAGCACTATAACGACACTCATTGTGCCTTCCCATTAGTTATAATTCTTGCCTTTTTTGGCATATGTGGGATAGCTCCATTTTTTGTACTGTAAGGTTCCTGTAGACACACAACATTCAGTGTATTTTCTTGCATCACGACTGCACTATGCATCGCGTTCATTTATCTAATTTTGATTATATTTTTCTTATTTCCTTTCATCACGGATGATATGTGTTAATATAGCATCTCTGTCACTTTTCTTTTGTATCAAAAACGGCGCGACCATGTGCTGATCTGGGTATACATACATAGCCGTAACGTGAACTGGGCTGCTTTCAATTGGCCCCAATCACACCTGGAAATCGTGGTCCAGGGCAGTTCCTAGGTCTGTACCTCAATAGAGCTCCAACCCCCGCACCCCAAAGGGTGTGATGATCCGGTTCGGGCCAGATACATGGGGAGGGGAAAATTAACTCCTCCCCCCCCCCCTTCCAGTCGATCACTGATTGGACTGGCACCGGTGGACTCATATCTCCCACCTATCCATGGTTGTAACCGGAGTCATTTACTTCCACTCACAGAAGCGAACTTGCAATCTTCACTCTTTGCCGTGTGTAGGGGAATGGGATTACGCCCATTGCGCGTGGGAAAGTAACTCCCCACTACTCGTGCGTACGAGTGGAGGCGCCCATGTTCTAGCCCATGCACTACTAACTGTCCAGGCTAGCACCGGAGCTCTAAAACGGCTCACTGCATGAATGGTGAGGCCCAGGTCCAAAGGCCCAGAACTACAAGAGCCCAGACCCAAAGGCCCAGACCCCACCACGCTGCCAATGCCATCACTCGTCGGCGAATAAACTCACTGCCTCACAGAGTCCAACTCATTTCTGGGCAGCTACCACGAGCACGCTCGTGACGTGGGCTATCACCCCAGCCCTGTGTACTACTTACAACGAAAATAGTTTGACGGAGGCATACCAGTCCGCAGGAACACCCCGAGCACCTGTAGGTAACAGATAAAACCATCGGTTTCTCTGGGGATAGTGGGATTCGCCTTAATGGTGTCCCCACCTGAGAAATTAATTCCTCCATACGCCAGGATAGCTGAGGTAAGATAAGGTTAAATGGCCAAGATCTAGACTCTAAAGCATTAGCCCCACCCATATTTGCAAATTAAATATTTACTTTTCTAATTAATATTATAAAATTTGATAGTAATTAGACATTGTAATGAAAAGGGCCTGGATTTTGATTATGTCATCTTTTTTATGTTTCTCAATATACAATGCTCATAAGCACATATACTTTGTTCCTGATCCCCTTGTTGTAGACATGTATATTTTATAGGTTTATTTTTTGTTATTTTTAAGTCATTTTAAAGCATTTTTTAGTTTTTTTATAGCATTCATGTTGAAAAAGTATATGTTTAAATACTATCGATATTTTATAAATTCATAAACACCCAAACATAATTTTTTTCTACATACAGGTGTCGAAATAAGACTATAATGAATTTTGTATCCTATTGGCTTATATGGTTGTAAAACACACACTCTTGGTGATACACTGCAACTAAGCTGAAGAGGGTTGCTTTGGAGAGGGTGTAGATATTGCTTCTGAAGCATAAATTTGTAAATCAATAATATATTTAGCAGAATGCAAGAGTGCATGCTTGATTTAGCCGTGTGCATTCACTACGAATTTTTGTTTATATTTTATAATTTTTTGAAAATTTGAAGAGATTTTTTGGAATTTATATGTTATTTAAGTCATTTTTTGATCATCAAAATCCGAGCCCTGAAAATGACACATTAGAAACTTGAATAATTTTGAATAAATGACTAGTCATAAAGTGAATTGTGAAGATTTCCAATTTAGCAGAAATGAAATGATTAAAGAAAAAAATAACTTCCTGAGACCTGCTTCGGTGTCCACATGGGCTAAGGTGTTCTCGCAGTAGACAACTATCAAAGACAGATAGAGTGGAGTTTAATCCAATTTGGGCTTACATAGGGTGGTTTTCCTAAATGTTTTACACTCTCTCGCCAATTAAACGTGGGTACACTTCCTCTAGTTCAACCTTCCTAATCTCTAAAACAATAGTGTAATTAGTACATAGACGTACAACACGAATGGGTAGTAAGATATGGTGATAAAAAAATCTTTCTTTAACATCACAAGGAGTAAATTGATTTTAAATAATTCTCGCAACTGGTTATAATTTTCTAAACTTTGTGAATCGTCGGGCAAACTTGGCTTTCACATTTTCAATGGTTGTCACTTGTTTTTTTTATTATGTTCAAAATTATTAACTACCTTTTTGAAGAAAGAAAAGGGTTAAAAAAAATTAAAATTGGCATCCTACACATTAATTAGCCAGAAAAGGGTTGAACTGAAGAAATTATGTTTATAATTGCATGGTCTTTACCTTGTAGTTCCAAACTTTTTTCGTTTAACTGCTCTTTGATATCAAGAGCTATCTCAGATCATCCAGTTCTGAGTAGAAGATCATATCCATTCCTTTAAGAAAATATTCTATTTAAGTAAGAACTGCTTTGAATCGCTGAAAGATTTTGTCTTTATTTATACAAAAATCATCCATATGAAAAAATATTTAAAGTAGAATTCTTCATTTAACTCTTTGAATAATCTCCGTTTTATTGCCTGGAAATTTTTACAACTACCATCATGACACTCTCCAGACTTAAGAACTTTCCATAAATAGCTTGAGAGCTAATTTTACAGTGACACTCCAGAAATGACAGAAATATAATCTTTTTGACATAACTAAATAACACCTGTCACTGCACGAATGCCTGCTATGGTTTACTGGCTAATCTTTAAATAGGTAAATTTTACTCAACCATGTGTAACGTTTAAAAAAGATAGTGTGATATATTAATGTTTATTTGCTACCATTAGGGTGACATTTGTTATCATGATTAAATCGAGTTCAAGTTTGTTATCCTGTATTTATATTAATTAAAAAGAGGTGATATCTTATTTAAGAAATTAAAACTTCTGGTATTTTATAGTTTTTATTATAAGTAGATAAACAGTTTTTTTTCCTCGATATTTCACGTTATTGACTTTAACTTAAATGCCCGACAATTATGTCATATACACAATTTCCGACCTGCAAGATTTAGATTGCGGTAAAAACACGGATTAAGATTTCAAAGACTTTACCTAGTCGGCTCCTTGTCAGGAAGGAAGTGAGGAGATGCGTAACCTGAAGGGGTATATCAAGTGACATTTCCTTCTCGAAGCTTCCTAGAAAAAAGAGGTGTGGTCATCCAGGTGCGTCTATGTTGATCAAACTGCGTTGTATTTTTAAACAGAGACTTATAAAGATGTCACCACACCTTGCAACTTAACAACTTAATACAAATAAATCTTACTACCCGCTCTCATTTATAATATCATGATTTTGAATATGAATAATAAATTATTGGGATGTATAATTCCATATTATTACACATGTAGTTCTTTAATGTTGCAAAACTATTTGCTTTTGTAGTTGTTTTGGTTACGAATATGATTTTCAAAAATTCTTCTTTATTTGAAAAATTGTTGAAGCTCATTAAAAAAAACAAATGCTTAGATGAGCCGGGCCAACTACATTATTTGAATCACCCATCTGTAAATTAAGTTACTAGAAAATAAAAGAATTCTACATCTACCTTAAGGCCCTTGGCCCTGTCGAGTGCAAGTCTAAAACCTATTTTGTGGGATGGTGGGCTGGAGGGTGAAAGGCGTGGCGTGGTTTCACAACCGACCAAAGTATCCTCAGCACTAACAAGAACAGATGGATCATGGATACCGTAGATAGTGCTAGCTATTGAACAGGTCTTGGGGAGAAATCACACGTTTGGAAATATCAGTTTTCTCGAGAACGAGTGAAATTTTTATCTTAATATTTTCAACACCCTTTCTAAAATAATGTATTGATGTTTTTAACGGTTGCATTTTCCCATTTTTTGTTATGAAGCCGGCAGTTTTCTATTGAAATATGTCAACTTTTTCGATATTTAATCACTGTTAAAATTATAGAGGAGGTGTGTATTTAAAAAGTATAACCTAATCAACATGATTCTATTCTTGAACAAACAGTTTCCGAAAAGGAAATTGTAAAACAATAAAAATTCTTGAAGATAACCGTTTGTTCCCACGGTTCTGTATTTCCACGCCAAATGAAAAGGGCTAATCGCCTTAACCCTATATTACTACCGTATTGTATAGTATAGTATTGGCATCGATACGTGAATCTTACGTAATAACAGATACAACTTTTTATGAGCTTCTTAGTTATCTGGGGTGACCTGGCGGTCTAGGCGTAAGGTGTCAGATTTCTATGCTGGCGGCCGGGGTTCAATCCTCGGTCCTGGCAAAGATTTATCTGATTACCAAACCCTTCCTTCAACCTCTGACAAGACATCTTGTGAATGTGGGGAATGCCAGGCCTCCACCGTGGTTGGAATTCCACGTTAAACTGTAGGTCCTTCATATCATTTAACAATCGCGGTGCTAATAATAATAATTATTATTTTTATTTATCTGATTTTAAAATTTAATCTTTCTTTTGGTTAGTTTGATTTGTTTTGTTTTACTTTTTGTAATTTTAATTACATCAAAATCAACATACATCAAACACAAAATATTCATAAAACTACAGAACAAAAATAATCACGGTGCTATGAAACTGTGTCATTAAAATAAATATATTTCAATGCTTTTGTAATGGCTGTAATTATCTAGTTATTAGTAAAAAGGTAAGGAATGAACATATTTGTATTCAACTGATTTTTAAATTTATAGGCACAGTTAGTTACTTCTGGTTTCCCTCACAAATATATTAATACTATTGGTACATAAATATGGTTTCTACTTCCAAATAATGTAACGTGACGTCCAAAATTCAACCATCCATCACGACAGCTTATTGCTGACTGACAGTTGGAGGTGTAGCTCGAAGAAGGGGAATTGGTATTACAAAGACTACACATATATTTTAGATAAAATAGCATTCTAGGGCTAAGCTGATTGATTAAATCTGAGCCCATGAGCTCAATTTGAAGTGTCAAAATTGATGCTGATAGCTGAATAAATCAATAGCAGCTGGTGTTTTCTAGTATTTTTTTTTTTGCTCAGAAAATCATTAGACAGTAAATTCAGTTGAGTCCTACTCTACAAAATCAACTTCGAATCTTAGCCAGCAAATGCGAAACTTTAAATGAGGTCACTACCTAGGACGACCCCTAATTCCAGTTTGACCTTTGACCATGACGTGGAGAGAGAGAGTGTATTGTGATAATTACGTATTATTATTATTATTGTCGCTCTTTGATTGGTTGTTACGCAATGTTGTTTTCGCACTCTGATTGGTTGTTAGGCAATGTTGTTTTCGTTATCTGATTGGATGTTGACATTCCCCCTATCTCCTCCCCTTTCCCAACCCCTTCCCCCCTTTCGGTGGTTTACGGAAATGTTGGTTATTATTCCGGGCATATTAGTTCTTGTTCCAAACATGTTGGTTATTGTTCTGGACATGTTGATTATTTATGTGTGATAATTGATATTTATGTATGGGTAGGATTGGGGTGTTGGAGTTTATTTATTTATTGGCATGCAGTCAAAGGCAATGGGCGCTCCTTCTTCGGCATCGCTAGTGACCATCTTCTCTGGACGGCCGCTTAGCTAAGAGAGTGACCACCGAGCAGCTGACAGCGTATCATGGCCGTAAGGCCCCTTTCACTTTTCCTTCACTCCCCACCCTCCTTACATCGTCAAGACACAGAACGAACTAAATTACACTGAATGCTACCTAGCTCTGTTGGACTGCCTTTCACTTACCGGAACAAACAGCACGAAACTCTCCTGACAACCGTTTGGGGTAGAATGTGATAAATGGTCCCCCTGCCTTGAAACCACTTTCACTTCCCTCTCACTTCCCCTCCTAAGAGGTATGTGTTGCAACCCCTTATGTGGTAATGGGTTTTTCCGGTGTATTCATCGCAATGTCGCAACCCCCTATGTGGTAATGGGTTTTACCTGATGACAGGCGTCAGTTTGGCGGGTCGACGAGACAAGTCGGGACAAGAATAGATAGTGACTTTGAATGATGTTGCAATGGTGTTTCTATGATGAATGGCGTCAGTTTGGTGGTTCTACAAGACACGAATAGATCTTGACCTTGAAACCGTGAGTTAGGTCATTGACTCTAGCAACCCTCCCCTCGGCAATGGGTTTTTCCCGGTGATGTCGCAACTATAAGGAATTGATACAGCTCTAATTATGCACAATCAGGGAACTGGGAATCCTCAGTCCCTCACCACAAAAGTCTACTAAAATTGGTTGTTTGGTATCGACCGTCAACATGCGTGGATGTAGGTATCCGTCATGGACCGGAGGAGTAAGGTAGTAATGTTCCATAGTTTACGTGGAGTGAAGGAGGGTAGAAAATCACCCCAGTTCACCCGAGCTCAAACACATGACTTGCCCCGCCATAAATATATGAGTGACACGTACCCTTCCTGTTAAAACATGCGGTAGGAGGGATTAACTAAATGTTCCCGAGGGAGAAATACCTACAGTTTACACCGCTGGGGATTCAATTTCCGCCCACATCAGAATAAGATGAGCAAGCCATTTAGACGGTGTGCAAACCGGGATTCGAACTTCGATATCTTTAGAACGGTCGTACTTCCTGCACCCCCACCATTTTCAAAGGGGTTTTGCCAGTCGACCAGATTTTTTAGACCACGTAGAATGTGTACCCGCATTAGCTTCAAACGTCGATCACTATGCCATCGACCCTTTAATGACGCCTTAGACCATGCAACCATCGATGAAAGTATAAAACTTTAGACAGTGTGCACACCGGGATTCAAACCTTGATATCTTTAGAACTGTCGTACTTTCTACACCCCACCATTTTCGAAGAGGCTTTGCCGGTCAACCAGATTTTTCTATACCATGTAGAATGTGTACCCGCATTTTATTCACACGTCGATCACTCTGTCATCGGCCGTCTAATGACGCCTTAGACCATGCGACCATCGATGCATGTATAAAATGCATTGTGACCGTAGATTGCTACCCAAGGACCTAGTCGGGTTTTTTTGCCAGTGAAGGGGTTCATATATGGTTGGATGAATTGATAGTTTCATTATTTACCTTCACGCAAATGAGGGCACATTTACCTCTTAAATTATTCAAACTAGCAATCCCACATGGGCTTACCCGGGACCCCATGTGGTATTGAGTTAAAAATATCCTAATTAAAAATTTAAAAATCCTGCTTCGAGGTACATTCGGACCCCCTCCCGTACACCCACGTTTAACATTTCAGATTTCTACGTGCCGTAGTTTTGCCTGGGCATTGCACATAAACACACAGACAAATACTTCCTTTTATTATTATAGATTCCTGTTCCAATCATATAGATATGCGGATAGCCCAGACAGCCGGTCCGGAACGCAAGAGCGAAAACAAGATCGAAAATCTCAAAATCTAGATGCATTCCCACTGCACCCTAACGAGATTCGAACCGAATCCTAGAGATGAACATGACAGCTGAGCACTGAGCACTGCAGTCCCATTTCCATAGGAACAAATAGAAAAGCTACTAGATCTAATTTCACGTATTCATACGTCAAGACAAGTGATCTGCAGCAACCTATTTTGATATACTATTAATAGCTATAAAATATATCCGATACTGTAGTATTATTTTATAAATGTTGGCTGAAAAAGGTTTGTATTTTCCAAAAGTCTCTTTGTATAAAAATTGCACTCCACATATAATCAGTTGTTTTTCCACAGAGTATTTTTTACTACTGGTTCAAGCCTTACTACACTTATTCCTCCGTCAAGTTAATCTAGTGTGAGCCTGACGACTTGTAGCCCCGTGACCACCGATGTACAAAATATGAGAGGGTGAAATCATAAACAAAACCTTCCAAGTGCATGTACGGGCTTGAACTACCTCCCTCAGTAAACCCGGCCGAGATTCGAGCCTCAATCTCCCCATCATCGGCAGTCTATAGCCTAATGTGAGAGTAGAGCGTTAGACCATGCGGCCACCGAAGCAGTGATTACCAATTTGTCCTCTAGTGTAGGCTAGTTGGATATATATTACTATTTCTAGCACCGTGTCTTACTAACCGTTCGGGTTATAATACGCTTAAGTACTATTTACGCTAATGTACCAGGAATTGGAAAGGTTGCACCCGCATTTGCGCGTGGAGGGAGAGAAGAAAACCATTTATAAAAAACTCAGTACACCTGACCGAGATACAAACCTCAATCTTCCCGTCATCGGCAATCAAATCTACGGCTTGAGTAGTGCTTTAGACAATGAGGCCAACGAAGCGGGTATCGATCACTATGCCCTCTTTTTAGAGAGTTAACAATCTTAATGAGGCTGGATCTTCTCTATGTATGCTTCAACCAAACCAAATATTACAACAGATTGAAAAAAGAAGCAGATCCACGAGTCTAGCCTGTTTCTGAATTGAGAAGGTTGAATCCACATTTGCGTGGAAGGGGAGTAAAGAAAGGTTTAAGCCTCTACGTGGAGGGAGATTGGGAAACCATTTAGTGAGAACTACCAACAGTAAACCTTGGCAAGTATTCAAATCCCCCAACCTCGCACAACAAAGATTTGAACCCTGATATCTTTCGCCGGGTGCTTCATACCCTCTAGTTGTCAACCCTGAGAGAAGAATATGACGTTTCAAACTGGGTGCACCCGTTCGGTCCCTAGAATATTTTGTGACAGAAAGATGCTGGCAATATAAAACTTTGCCGGAATAAATAGTAAAGAGCACAGATGGTTAAATGTTAAGCTTTATTGCTTACACACGTGTGGTTAATATAGCTTTAGCAAGTATAATATATGAACAGAAAGGAGGAATAAGTATACTATTATTATTATTATTATTTCACTCCTTAAATATTTGTTTATAATTTTAAGTAAATTTAGTTTAAGGTAAGGTGTCACACAACCACACACACGCGAACTCGACACATTTTAGCATCGCGTCTTACTACCCTGTTCAAGCTATACGCTTAAGTACTAATTACGCTAATGGATTAGGAATTGGGAAGCTTAAACCCACATTTGCGTAAAGAGAGAGTGAAAAAACTACCCCCATTTCACCCGATTGAGATTCGAACCTCGAGCTCCCCCCTGTCCATGGCGGTCTAGCTCAACATGGATCATTTGTGCCTGTATGTGAATTAACAAACTTTTCCTATTAAACAAAAAAATATTTGTAGACCATAAAGAGTAGTGAATTTCATTGGGGCGGGGGAATGGTGCCACCATTCATCCGGAAAAGGTTATAAATACTTTAACACTATGGAATCAATCGCCCCGCTTTGGGCATCGATTGAAACACTAAGGATTAATTCCCTGATATAATAATGCTGTGATGATGTTTAGGTTGTCTATAGCTCCGTGGTCGAGCGCCTATCATCACTGTACGGAAAAGATACCGTTTAACCAGCTGTCTATAGCTCTGTGGTCGAGCACTAATTAGAATGGTATAATTAATAAATGTGAAGAAAGAGAACTGTTGATGGTTGTTTATTCACACACGGTTTATTTAAATGACATCTGTTAATTACTTATACATATTCCAATTAAATGATTTATATCACTGCACACTTGTGATATTAATGTAAGTTATTTTATACTGTGTTAGACTGACTGCCAGTGTGTGGCTCTGACTGACTTGTGCGTGGGTGGAGATGCCTTAAACATATGCACAACGGCTTATATATGACATACCCCTTGCATCTTTCTCCCCTCATCAACAGTGTAAAAGCTAACTAATATAAAGAGTCATGGTGACAGGTGTTGTGAAAGCTAGCTTCTTATTGGTATAAGTAATTGGCGTATTTGCCAAATACTGCGGAATTGTTCTTTTTAACAGGAAATAACGCAGTTGTTCTTTTAGCAGGAAATATGGTATAAAAAATCTATTTTAGTGGTGAAATCCTTTTCCCATTATTTCTGAGAAGCACGTGTTTCTTCATGGATGAATCATAAAAGGATACTCTACATATATTACTTTAAAGAAAAATTACCTTAATCCATGAATTATTTTATATAATTTAGAGTAATTCAAACCAATATCATTACAATACATTAATCCTCTCCGATTCCTTACTAAACGGATAGGTAATAAATATATGTTTTAAAATGTTGTAAACTCTGTAGGAGAAAATGCTACTAATAAATACATGTAAGCATTGTTTTAAATATTATTCATATAAATATTTATAATATATATTCATTTTAATGTAGTTGCTTGAGGAGCTTCGGTTAAATAACAATAATAATGTAAATAATAAGTAGTATTTTTAATTAGACAAACTATTTGTAGCATGTAATAAAACATATGAACTGAATATTATTTTACAGAGACAAATTTTTTAGTGTTCAATAATAATATTTCTGATTGAAATATGTGATCAATTAATAAGTACTATGTTTTCTTTATAAAAACCAACCCATTATTTTGTTGATCACAATAATCACTCTGTAAATATAAACTTTAAACCAAATTGATCTAATAAATATATAGAAAAATTTAAATTTTCAAAAATAAACTATTTGTAAATTACCGGAAATTATTTGGTATTTGTAAACAATTTAGGTTATTCTTATTTATCAGAATGGTTACACTATGGAATTTTAAATGTGTAAAATGTCTGAAAAACTATACATTTAAACTAATCATAGAAGCTGTCCCTGAATGGTCTTATTATGGAACACCAACTATTTTAATGAGGAAAATATTTAAGACAAAAATGACAGTTAAACATCACCTTTGCCAAGAGACATCTATTATGTTAAAAATATATTTCTTTGAGAAAGGGGTAAAAATGATGCTTAGTCTAAATTGTCAAATAATGTTTTTTTCAACCTTTGAAAACTTGATAAAAATGAATAAACTTTAAGCATAACATTGAACTTACAAACTTAACAAGGATGAAGATTAAGTAGAAAACTTGAGAGTTTAGTTAAAGATGTTTATTTAAAGATTCCCTGTTTTATTATTTTTATCTTTATTCTTGACAGTCAACGGTATACTCTGCAAAAAGTAGATATGATAAAAAAAAACTCTGTTGATACACGAAACATTATAACAATATGATATAACTTTGTTTTTTCTCTCACCGATGATTATAAAAAGATAAATCTTTGAAATTATTTCTGAAAATGTATTCATCATCAACAATGTTTTTGATTAAAGATTGAAGTTACATTATAAGAAAAGATTTAATTATCTCATCAGCATACAACTGACTTAATGCTATGTCTGAAGTAGAGATACGGTGAGTTTTAAAATATTTATGATTTATATCAATTTATAAAATAACCTCAACTGTATATTCATTCTTAAAATATAGGTCGTATTTTTAGAAAAGATTTGTTCAAGATGGAAATGAAGTAGATGTGACAGTTCAAGTTAAAGAAATACACTAATAAATTATTTATTTGCAAACACTCTTTTAAAGACAGCTATAACATTTAAATGCCTTACGCGTAAATTATTAACGTTTGTAATAAAAAATAGAACAGGAAATGTTAGGAAGTTATATTTAAATAGGTTGACTAATAGTTCGTTGTGGATGAAACCTAGTTTACTTGACATGGTGTGGGAGGCGGTGTTATTATAACAGTAGAGCGATAGTCTTCCTCAACTTCATCCTCCTCTGGATCTCGGATTCAAATAGCGGAGGAGCAGGATGTCACCATCGGCAAATATTAGCCGTTTCCCACTTATGCTACATCTCTCATGTCTCCTTACAGTGCCAGACTAGAGTCAAGCTCAACAGGGTCTTCTTGCCCCGCTAATTTTCCCAAGCACGTTCCCTTGGCAGTGGTTTCGCTAGAAAGTGGATAGGAATAGAAAGGACTCCCTCTATCACCCAATTAGGACCTTTTTCTGCAACGCCGCATATAAGTAAGAAACTTTTCGCAGCGCAAGCACGGCTTCAAGGGGCAAGTGATGCTACAACGAGCATGGGAGAACCCCTCGTATACGCATTCACCCGTATCCGAGGGTAGGAGGACCCCCTGCAGTGGGTGCTCACCATGTGGGGGAGGTGGGATTCAGCCGTAGGGATCGACACTAAGTCTTTACACCACGTTTCCCAGCGGGGACCTCGTGGAGGTACTTACCCATCCCTTCTGAAGGACCGTCTCCGTATCTTGAATTGAAGGCCAAGGAGAGCAAGCAATTCTGAATTGTATGTAGATTTTGAAAAATAAGCCCTAAAAAAATCCTCCAATAATAACAAGACCCGAGCCCCCATACCTGTCATATCCTAACCTAACCACTCACAACCCTACTTCCAGCACGAATCGCACTCAACTTACAACCTATTCCTAATCCTATAAACTAGCACACATCGCACACAATAACCTACCTATTTCTACTACCCTAAAAGAGACACATAATTAGTAACTTACCAACCCATACATACGATCTTTTTTTAAAAAAAAGCAAACATTATTAGCCAACTTAACCCACAGTACCTCTCTCTCTTCTTTCCTTCGTCTTCCCGGCCGCCATCGCATACCTCAGGAAGCACGCGCAGCTCCTGGCATCCCTCACCATCGTGGTCTGTGAGAATGGCTCGCCTACCTCCAACCTAAGGTTTCTTCTCTCTTTCTCGAACCACTCACAGGTTAGCAGCACGTACTCCGCGTTCTCGTGGGCACCACAAGCTTCGCAGTCTAGGTTCTCCTTCAGCCCTAATACATGCGGCTTCACATTGAAGTTCCCATGACGGGTGAAGAGCTGCGAAGCATAGTGATTGGTAACGACCCAATCGCTCTCCATCCTCTCCTGCACAGAAGGCCAGTACCGATAGGTCTATCTTCCTTTGATGGACACGTCCCATCTCACCTGCCAAGCGGCAAGGGAGTCCCACCGCTGGTTCCTCCTTTCTTCGTCCAGGTCCAGTCCATTATTCTTCGCCCAGTAGCGCTAACCCTTCCCATAACGAGCAGGTCTATTGACAAAGCACATGCAACAACATGAAAAGCATCGTGTGAGACTGTAATGTACTCTTTGGTGATTGCGAGAAGCGTATAACTCTGTGCTTTCAGAAGGATGATCCTGCTGATTTTACATACATCCGATGCTGCCACAAAACGCATCCGTAGGCCAGCACCGACTCCACCAGGGCCTTTTACATCCTCCGTAGAGTCGAGAAGTCCAATCTCTAGGAAGTCCTTGAGACCCGGATGAGCCTCCCGAAATCAGCCTTCGCCACTCCCACTACTATTCTGAAATGAACATTGAAAAATAAACCCTCATTTAACATTACACCTAGATAACTGTTTACCCTTACGTATCCTATAGGCGCACCACCCATGCGTACAATCGGGTGCCTCATCACCGAGTACTTCCCCTTGAGGAGGGTCATCTTAGTCTTCTCCCTTGAAAACATGAGCTGGGCCTCCGCTCTCCTCACCGTATCCATGGCACTCTCTGCCTTGGCCCCCAGCACGATCCTCGTGTTGACCTTGACGAGTAGAAGACCGTCAGCTGCATAGGCATAAAAACTGACTCCGTCTTTGAAATGCAGTTTCAAGAAATCATCAAAGATCAGTAGCCACAAGGCTGACCCAGTACTGACCACTTGGGCAGCCCTGAGTCAGGACCTTTTCGAAGTGCGTCTGATCCAAGAACAGCCCGGTCACCCGGTTTCTAAAGTGGTCTCTCACCACCTCATACAGGTTCTTTGGACATCCAGTTCTCATCAGCTTCTCCAGGATCCCCGGCCACCAGGTGCTGTCGAAGGCACCCGAGATGTCCAAGTAGATGGCCAGCATGTATTAGCGATCGCTCTCGGAGACGTCGCGAAGGACCCTCTCAGAGAATCCACTGTTCCTCTTCCGGGACAAAACCCATACTGCTTATCATCAAACACACATATCCCTATGTATATTCCCAGAACTTCGAAGCTAGCAGCTTCTCCATCACCTTACCGAGAACATTGAGCAAAGTCAACGGTCAGTAAAACTTCAGATCCATCGGGCCCTGATTCGGTGACTTCAACAGTATCTTCAGCTCTTCTGCCTTCCATAGGTTGGGGAAATGGCCCTGCAGAATCAGGTGGTTGGCTATCGCCAGCAGGTATTTGGAGATGAAGCTCCATGACTTCTTCACTATCTCCACCGTCAGTAGATCCAAACCAGGTACTTTCTGGTTATGGCAACTTTGGACGGCATTGTGTAGCTCTTCTTTGTTTAAGAGAGGAACGTCCACTCCAGCGTAGTCCTCCACCACCTCCGCTCTCAGGGATCGATGTCTCTTAGTGTCCATGGCAGGGTCGTCATCTGGAACAATGACCCTCAACACCGCCCTCGCAGCATCATCTGTAACAAGACCGTCAACCTTTAGCCTAGCCATGACCTGTGCCTGTCGTGCCTTACCCATGGAGAGCTTGTAAACCAAGCCGCTTGGGTTCTGGTTACCTGTGATGGAGACGAACCCACTCCATCTTGCCCTTTGGCTCTTTAACACCGCCTACGCGTAGTAGTTCCTGACCCTCGCGTACCCACGTCTGGCCTCCGCGCCGCGTCCTGCCTTCTCCTCCGTCTGGCCCGAATGACCTCCTTCCTCTTCCTAGTCATCTCCGGAGTCCACTAGACAGCCTTCTTCTCCAACCTCCTCACCTTCGGTCTCAGGCAGATCTCATCTCCCACGTCAAGGCCCTCGCCCTTCCATCGATGTCCTCGATGTACTCGATCCACTCCATCTCTTCCCAGTGGTAATATTATGTACAAATTGAAACGGAAAAATGAATATAGTTTATCTGAATAAAGCAAAATCACAAAACAGAGAACATTAAATCTCAAATCTTCAAATGCAATAAAATCAACCACTTTAACAGTAAAAATCTTAATCTTGTTTTCAAAAGTCTCTAAGCAACACAAAACAATGTTTTCCAATGCAAACTTGAGTTCTGTTTCTAACCGGTACAATACGTGGTATGGCGTGGGAATGAGAGGAACTTCCGATATATTTGTATTCCGAGTCAGACTTTGAATTAAATAATTTAATTTTACTCTATTCTCTTAGTAAATAAAGGAAAAAGTCGAAAATTGTAATTTACTTTATGCGCAGTGTCTAGTAACAT
The DNA here is from genome assembly GCA_901482245.1 of Timema douglasi. Taxonomy (NCBI): domain Eukaryota; kingdom Metazoa; phylum Arthropoda; class Insecta; order Phasmatodea; family Timematidae; genus Timema; species Timema douglasi. The sequence goes on from CABEEJ010002867.1 coordinate 53,438, forward strand.
CTAATTCTTCTAATGGGCTATACAAACTACTGTGGATTAATTTCACTAACGACAAAAATGCAGAATATGTCACTTACCGTTCGAGCAATTCAGTTCAATACAAATCTTTTCCCATAATTCAATTTTCAGCTTCGTCCTCATGTAATTTGTATTGTTTGTTTAATATAATACTCTATGATCTTGGATAATTGAATAAGATGTTCAATCACAATACACTAAAACTACGTGACAGAGAAGCAGAGGACCCAGGAAAACTGTACGTCTACTACAATCAGAGAGAGAGACGTGAAAGAGTTATCCCTGCACTCTGTCCAATGTGCGGTAACCCATCAAAAACGTGTATTACAGATTTTCCTCTTCCTCGTCAGCCCCTCTGCTGCGCCTGCCATGCGTCCAATGTGTAGCGGGCTTACTTATAAATCCAAGATAAATCCTTTGATTTTTGATTATTTGTATAAATTTCTCGCCCACTGAGGTAGACTTTTTCCGGACATGAAAGAAAACATAGTTCAAGTTACAGCAGCAAAAGAGATCATATAGTGCTAAAATATCAAATACAAATGTATTTTACTTTAATTCAAGGACACTTTTATAAATATCTCTTAGCCTCAAATATTTGAATTGACGTGTGATTTGTGTTGAAATGTTAAAATTTATTTATAAATACAATATTTATTGTAAAAACTGAAAACAAGCTGGAGGAATTTCAAATAATGTCAATTAGAACACACATAATTAATTAAAATTTTGTAAAATATAAAGTAGTCTATATTTCAAATTGAGTAGTCAAATACATAATTGGTCTAAAATAATTGGATGTGTTTTATTGTTTATATGACTAAAAATATTAATTAACGTATGAATAAGTCAAAATAATAGTAATATTATAGCCATTATTTTAAAAACGAGAGTTTGAATTAAGACCAACTTGACTACGATTAATCAAGCAATAGTTAAAAATGCGTGAACTTTGTTTTGGTAGAAACACTCGTAAATTTTTTATGATTCTATTTTATATTTAATTATGCATTTTAAAAATATTAGGTACTCGGCTTTAACGTTGATGGAGATGATTAAAAATTAATAAAAATGATAATAAATAATGTTCTTTCAGTGGTTAAAAAATCTAGAGCATTTTCTAGGCTACCTTGTATGTATCTAAACTACCAACTCCAATTGAGTTACTCTAAATCTTACGTCCCAGACACTCATAGCTCAAAATCGAAAGTCGAAATACCTGTTATTAAAACGCTAACATGACTAGGGGGGTATTGGTCAAAGCACCTTCCTACTAGCTTAGGGGTCTCGGTTTGATTGTCGGCTGGTACTTTGGGTATTTTTACCGAAAGGGAAAATACCCAATGTTCACCAGAGGGTTTGGTTAGTTAGGTTTAAGAGTTTCCACTGGTTCCACATTTTCACACTTAACTCTCACCCTCTTACTCACCGATTGTATTACTTAATACTTGCATTGATAGTCGCATGGTCTAAGGCGTCACTAGACGGGCGATTATCGACGTTTGAAGCAAATGCGGGTACACATTCTACCCATTATAGAAAAATCTGGTCAACCAGCAAAAGCCCTTCGAAAATGTTGGGGGGTGCAGGAAGTACCACCGTTTTAAAGATACTGAGGTTCGAATCCCGGTGTGCACGCCGTCTATATTTGTATACTTGCATCGATGGTCACGTGGTCTAAGGCGTCACTAGAAGGCCAATGACATAGTGATCGAAGTTTGAAGCAAATGCGGGTACAAATTCTACCTGGTCTAGAAAAATCTGGATGACTGGCAAAACCTCTTCGAAAATGGTAGGGGTGCAGGAAGTACGACCGTTCTAAAGATATCGAGGTTTGAATCCCGGTGTGCACGCCGTCTAAATTTATATACTTGCATCGATGGTCGCATGGTCTAAGGCGTCACTAAAGGGTCGATGACAGAGTGATCGACGTTTGACGCGAATGCGGGTACACATTCTATCCGGCCTAAAAAATCTGGTCGACCAATAAAACCCCTTCGAAAATAGTGGGGGTACAGGAAGTACGACCGTTCTAAAGAAATCGAGGTTTGAATCTCGGTGTTCACACAGTCTAAATGTCAGGCTCATCTTATTCTGACGGGGGAGGAAATTGAATCCCCAGCGGTGTAAACTGTAGCTATTTCTCCCTCCGGAACAATTACTTAATCACTCCTAACGCACGTTTTAACAGAAAGGGTACGTGTCACTCATATAGTCATGGCTGGGGAAGTCGTGGGCTTGAATATTGCGCTGTTGAACTGGGGTGGTTTTCTTACCTCGCTCACTCCACGTAAACAATGGAATATTACTACCTTACTCCTCCAGTCCATGACGGATACCTACATCCACGCATGTCGACGGACGATACCAAACAACCAATTTAGGTAGATTTTTGTGATGCGGGATAGCGGCCCCTAACTGAGGATTCCGAGGCCCCTAATTGTGCTTAATTAGAGCTGTGTCAGTTCTCTATAGTTGCGACATCACTGGGAAAAAACCCATTACCAAATAGGGGGTTGCAACATTGCGATGCCTAGTTGCGACATCACCGAAAAAAAACCATTGCCGAGGGGAGAGTTACCAGAGTCAATGACCTAGCTCACGGTTTCAAAGTCAAGATATATTCGTGTCTTGTAGAGCCAACAAACTGACGCCAGTCATCAGGGAAACACCATTGCAACATCATTCAAAGTCACGATCTATTCTTGTCCTGATTTGTTTTGTTGACCCGCCAAACTGGCACATGTCATCAGGGAATACCCATTACAACATAGGGGTTGCGACATTGCGATGAATACACCGGGAAAACCCATTACCACATAAGGGGTTGCGACACATCCCTCTAATGAGGGGAAGTGAGAGGGAAGTGAAAGTGGTTTCAAGGCAGGGGAACAATTTATCACACTCTAGCCCAAACGCTCGTCAGGAGAGTTTCGTGCTGTTTGTTCCGGTAAGTGAAAGGCAGTCCAACAGAGCGAGGTAGCATTCAGTGTAATTTAGTTCGTTCTGTGTCTTGACTATGTAAGGAGGGTGGGGAGTGAAGGAAAAGTGAAAGGGCCTTACGGCCATGATACGCTGTCAGCTGCTAGGTGGTCACTCTCTTAGCTAAGTGGCTGGCCAGAGAAGATGGTCACTAGCGATTTCGAAGAAGGAGCGTCCGGTGCCTTGGACTGCATGCCAATAAATATATAAACTCCAACACCCAAATCCTACCCATACATACAAAATCAATTATCAGACATAAATAATCAACATGTCCGGCCGGAACAAGAATAAACATATCCGGAATAATAACCAATATGTCCGGAACCACCGACAGGGGCAGAAGGGGAAAGGGGAGGAGGGAAGGGGGAAAGCCAACAGCCAATCAGCGAAAAAAACATTGCCTAACAACCAATCAGAGAGCGAAAACAACATTACGTAACAACCAATCAGATAGCGACAAGAACAATACGTAATCATAACAATACACACTATCTCCACGTTGGTGTCAAAGGTCAAACTGGAATGCTGGGTTGTCCTAGATAGTTAGGTTACACCATCAGCATAAAATTCCAAAGAGCTAAAGACTACCAAGGTAAAGAGGCAGGTTAACAGTGCTTACATCTTAAAACAGTGATAAGCTTTATAAGTAAATTTTGGCACTCTTCTTGCTGCCAGATAATAAACTTGCACTTGAATATCTATGACTTTCTTAAATTACTTCTTGTATGTATATTAGACACATCACCAATCAGACAGGAACACATTAACATTGTCAATTAGGGCCAATTGAGGCTATTTTCACCATTCTCAAATATTATTTGTAAGTATTTGTTATGTTTGCAAGTTTAAAAGACTTAAAGGTCAACTTTTAACTAACATTCAATTATCTTGCATAATCATCGAAAATACCAGTGTGATCAACTAGTTTCTGATCCCTGCAGTAATCTAGCCTAGGCAAGGGCGTAGAAAGCCTGGGAGTCCGAACTCCCCTGGAGTTTGTTGGACGACCCTAAAGGAGGTCCACCTATACATATAACAAATTTAACAATATATAGTTTTTACTTTTAAAAAAGTTTAATAATGTAAATGGTGGCCTGGCAGTGTAAGGGGTTAGGTGTCAGGCTTCTGTACTGGGGGCCCGGGGTTCAACCCTAGGTCTTGGCACAGATTTATATGATTGCCAAACCCGTCCTTCACTGATGATAATAATAATAATAATAATAATAATAATAATAATAATAATAATAATGTAAATGCCTTCAACCAAATACTGTCTAGTTATTATTTTAAAATTTACTTTTTAAATTATACTTGTAGAAACTCCGATTGTAAAATTATTCCTGCCAATATTTCAAATACCATAAAATGGGGTGAATATGGTCATAGGGGTGAAAATGAACGCAAATAAGAAATTATCTTCATCAATTTACTCAATTTCAACAAAGAGAGATTTCTTCTTGTGGAAGTAAATTATGTTTTCTTAAAACATCCCTTCATCTAATAAGCCATAAAGTGAGCAATTACATTTTTATTTGTTGGCTTGGTAGACCTGTCGATCAGCTGGTATTTTAGCGCCATTTTAGGTTATCCACAAAACTTTTTTTACTAAACGAATCACAGTGGTAGAAATGGTTTTGTTTTTGCATCATTTAACTTTCTCATGTAAATTAATTTATATTACAAGTGGCTGATAATATTGTTTAATTGAATCTTAACTTATTTATTTTTTAAGACAAGTATTTGTCTTTAACCTAAGATCTGGGGTCAATAGGGGCAATGGGAAGAAACTACATAAGCTATCCTTATTCAAAAATCAATTTACCAGTGAACCCTAATTTTGTGCAAAAGGCAGTTCAAACTGTTTAAAGTGGAATGTCAATACGTGCAGCTGCCAACAAATTTAAAATATCTAATTCCGCCTTGCAGAGGTATGTAGCCAACATAACTAGAGGTGTTATGGCTATAATTTTGAAAATGAAATGGTGCAGTGCATGTTGACGTGTCGTGATTGGGGTTACCCAATGAGTACATTCGATATCCAACGTTTTGTGAAATATCACTTGAACAGGTAGGGCACGAGAATTACTAAATTCAAAGACAATATGCCAGGCGTAGGTTGGGCTCTTTCATTTCTTTCTAGACACAAAGCTCGCCTCTTTCAGAGATGGTGTCAGAATGTGACATGTAGCAGAGCAAAGGTGTCCCCAACAGTCATTAAGGAGTATTTTAGAGAATTGGAAAAGTATTTTGAAGGTGTTCCTCCCGAAGCGATCATAAATTTAGATGAAACGTGTCTTGCTGATGATCCAGGTCAAAGCAAGCTGATATTCAAGAGGGACTACAAATACCCTTAAAGATTCATGAATGAAACCAAGTCACATACATCAATGATGTTTGCAGAAAATTCTGATGGGACTCTTTTACCACCCTACGTCATCTCTAAGGCTCTGCATCTGTATGACTTGTGAACCGAACATGGACCTCGTGGAGCTCGATACAACCGAAGTAACTCATGTTGGATGGATGGCTACTGTTTTCTTGATTGGTTTGAGAAAATAATCATACCTTGTTGCAAATGTTTAGTGAGCTCCCACTTTTCTTCTGCCATTGTCAAACTGTGCGAAGTTAATGAGATTGCTTTAGTCTTTTTGCCACCTAATTCAACGCATTTGACCCAACCACTTGACTTGGCGCTCTTCAGACCCATGAAAAGTGCCTGGCGCCAAGTGATATAATTGTGGAAAATGAAGAAAGGAGGTGACGAACCTTTCAATAAAAATATGTTTCCAAGGCTGTTGAAACAAGCCCTGGACTCAATGGAGGAGAACATGGAAATTCAACAAAGGAGGGATACATCCACTATATAAAGAAAGAGTTTTGGAGAGACTACCACACTACGAAGAAGAACCTGGAAGAAACGCGGATGTAGACACTAGTCTAACAAACTACCTTAAAGAAATATTATTAGTATTATTACCACCGCGTCTTACTACCCGTTCGGGCTATACGCACTTACGCTAATGTGTAATGGTAGGGTGATTGTGAAGTTAAATGGAGGACCTACAGTTTAACGTGGAATCCGAACCATGGTGGAGGCCTGGCATTCCCCACATTTACAAGATTTCTTGTCAGAGGTGAAGGAAGGGTTTGGCAATCAGATAAATCTGTGCCGGGACCTGGGATTGAACCCCGGCCGCCAGCACAGAAGTCTGACACCTTACCCCTAGACCCCCAGGTCACCTTCTTAAAGAAATATGTTATGACAATGAACATACTGGTAGGGAAGTACAAGGCCACAATAAAAGGCTGAAAGTACCAACTGGGAGAAATGTTTCTGTGGCAGACTTAATAATTTTGGCAAGCGAAAGCAGTTCATCATCTGACGATGAAGAAATAAATCAGGCAGCCAGTGACAAAGAACAAGCAATAGAAGAAGGGACCTGGGTGAAAGTGAAATTCTTATACAATCGAGGTGTGGAAAAAATGCTCATAGGAAAAATACTGAGAGTGATAAATCTGGGACAAAAATACCTAGGAAGTTTTCTCCAACAATCTGCATAGATGGCCAACATTTACATACCTCCCAATGGAGTTGATGAGTCTGAGTTTCAGCAGGCACAAATGATGGCAGTTCTGAACCCATAAGATATAAGAAAGGAAAGACATAAATTTAGTGACTTGTGATGAGTTTTGGTCCAGTAATATGTTGTGATATGTATTTTTTTACTTAGATTTAAAAAAAACATTCTTTTAAATGATTAATAGTGTCCCTGTTAACCCCAATATACACTGGAATAGCGATTAATCTAAAATAAATAGCATTTCCCTATTGACCCCAACACTGGGGTGAATAGAGACAAGTCTTAAAAATGTATAAGTAAAGTTACAGTAAAATAACAAGTTTTTACATATAGAAAATATAAACATAATCATTTTGTCGTAGTAATGAAAGGACCAGTGATGCCTGTGCTTGGGCAAAGAAGAAGTACATTTCTTGCCCTACTAAAACCTCTATGGACATTAAATTTCTTTTGTTTTTGTAACCCATAGTAACGTTGTTGATATGATTGTTGGTTGTGTATGTTTTGTTTTTTTGATAAGAAATGTATTGTTTGTGTTGTGATGAAGAACTGGCTATTGTGCGTAAATAGGACTATTTTATTGGAGTGTGTACTGCTGTGGAAGATGTTGGTGAGAATAAATAACTTATAATTATTGTTGTGGTGTTAACCCATAGAGTTATAATATTTTATTATCCAGCATACCCGTTAGTGGCGAGTTCGGGTACCCAGAGGCCCGAGGTTAAGTCCGGATTGTTTCTACACTGGCGCCAGCCGGGCAGGCTAATAAATAGTGTGTGGAAACAGGGATGTGGACTTATAAGAAGGCGAGGGAGCAGTGAAGGGGAAAGAACCCTTACAGTAATAAAATTGATTGGGTTGATATAAACTAATTGGTTTAAAAGTACAAAGGTAAATACTAGAAAATTGTCCCTAGTTACCCCATTTTACGGTATTTATTTTTATTTACATTCAAATATATATATAGGGAAACAAAGAACGTTTCTTGGTATGAGTCGAGTTGTGGGGTCCGAGAAAAGTAGGCAAATATTTTGATATCAATTGTAAGATCTTACTTTATGAATTAGCAAGCAGAAAGAGCAGCTTAAATAAAAGGAAAATTGTCAGAAATAAAGTCAGCAGCTTATGTAGGTTGAGTACCTGGTTTCCCTAATCCTCTCTTTCAACATACCTACTTTAGCAAATCACTTTTTTTTCTAGCTATGAACATTTTGAAACCATTTACAAAATTTGAACAGAACCGCATTACTAGTTAGTATAGTGTTGAGTGTAGTGAAAGGTTGTATTGTGTCGGTTTGTGGTTTTAGAGAAATGATTCAGTATTATTGTACTATTGGCTTGTTGGTTTTTGCTAATGTAATTATATTAGTGTTAGTTAAATAAATATAAAAATGTAAAGCCTTAAAAAACGTAAATATACGCTTGATACCTGGCTTGTAAAAGAACCACCAACAGATGCACCAAAAGAGGTGATAAGTTTTTTTTATTATTTACTCCCCCAAATTTCACTAACAGTTCGGTTATTCTTACTTGTACTAATCACGCTATTGTTGTATGAGTGTGATGGTTTTACCTGTGAGAGCTCGTAAATCGTGATGTAAGTATAGGCCAGGGATAGCAAATATATGGCATGTGAACACAATTTGGGTGGTACGCCGACAATAAAATGAATTGTTAAAAACTTTTCCCAACATGGTATAATTTTTTGACGCTAATAAAATTTTGATAGTCATGTCATGGTACACAGTATTTTTTTTTTTAAGTTAACAGTTAGAATTAGTCTTGTCTCGTACTTAAGTGCGTTTTTTGTGCTGGTGAAGACAACATGGTTTGAACCGAATATATAATATATGACTATCAAAATGCAATATGTCAAACTAATATTAGACTGGCATGCTAATGACAAGGATTTTGGGGTTCGAATCACGGATTTGTCTACTGAGGGTGGTTTTTCCTAAAGGGCTTCCTCACTCTCCTTCCAAGCAAATGAAAGTAGATTATCTCTAATATGTTTTCTTCCTCATCCCTAGAGAAACTATCAAATATACGTATAGCATGAACAATGTAAACGTGGATATTAAAAAAAAATTGTTTTAAAGACTCATTTCAAAAAGTCAATTATAGGTGACACTAGAGACTAGTTCAAAATTAAGCAAGTCCCCTGAGTGGCACACCGGTCAATAGCGTGGGCAGAGTCTTTAGACAATCTGACCTTTGACCCCAATCTGGAAAGAGTGAGTATTGTGATGATTACGTCGTCTCAATGCTGTGTGTGATGTCGCAACCGGGTTATTTTAGAATGTGTAACGTCATATACCTCTGGCTTATTGGGTTGTTTTGTAGGGTGTAATTGTGCTGGTTTATTATTGTCCAAACTTGTTCGTTCCTGTCTCATGTGTCCTAGAGGGGAGGGTTTTGGGTGGGAGTCTTTTATTTAATGGTGTGGGTGATTTTTTAATTATTTACTGATGTGAAAGTCTTTATTTATTTATTTGTGTGGGAGATTTTATTTATTGGTGGGGAAACGTGCAGTCCAAGGCGTCGGGAACTCCTCCCGCTACATCCCATACAATGTTGGCATCGCTAGTGAGGTCGGGAGCTTGCAGGAGCATCCTCTATAGCCGGCCGCTTAGCGTAGAGTGTGAGAAATGGTTCCCAGCCGCAAGACTCTGAATCTATTTTGGTATCACAACCTTCCCCCTTCCCCCATATATGTGGTAATGGGTTTTTCTGATGACGTCATTGCTCATTAGGGTGATGTCACAACTAGAGAGTAGTGACACAGCTCTCATTATTCACAATCAGAGGCCTCTCTTCAAATGGAAGGCTCAGTTAGGGTCCGCTATCCCCCACAAAAGTCTACTAACTTGGTTGTATGATATCGTCCGTCGACATGCTAGGATGTAGGTATCCACCATACCAACATGGGCCACTGTTAGTGGAGGAGTAAGGTAGAAATTTTCCAGCGTTTACATGGAGTGAGGGAGAATAGAAAACCACCCCAGTTCACCCGAACGATATTTGAACGCACAACCTCCCCCATCATAACCAGTTGAGTTACACGCACTCTTTCTGGCTTAACGTCTATATATTAACTAAGATAATGTGGTAGGGATGATTAAGAAAATGTTCCAACATTTTACCTGGAGGGACAACTACTAACAGTTTACCCGACAGGGATTTGATTCCAACATCCCTCCCCAGAATTAAATGAGCCGGACATTTAGAGGGCCTGTCCACAAAGATTCGAACCTCGATATCTTTAGCACCACTAATATATTTTAGAATGGTCATCCAATCAAAGACTTCCTTCCAATGGTTTGGGGGCACCTCACATTTGCAAGAGTGATAAATAAGTCGAAATTAAAACTTAGTTAAAGCTAATTTACCAGATTTTTCGTTTGATATAATTAGACCAGGTAATATGTGTAACAGCATTTGGTTCGGGAAAACCCTACAAGCATATTATTGCAAACAGTTTCACTGTTTGGATAGCGTTTATAAATTAACTAAATTTGGTTTAAGGTAAGATGGCAAGTCCACACAGGTACGTACACACACACACACACACACACACACACACACACACACACACACACACACACACACACACACACATTCGTTCATTTATAAATTGTGACGGTAGATTACCGCTCAAGGGAAAGTAACCTATAACTCTACAACACATGACTTACGTTATCTTGCACAATGCCATTAAAATTATTAGGATAAGCCAAACTTATATTCACCTGTATTCATTTCTTAATCACTTTCATTCTGCACCAGCTAGTGAATAAAATTGGTAATTTTGACTTTTTCAATATCTTGTGATAGCACGTACATATAAATATCTAATAAATTTAACTATTTCTACTCGTACAATAATTTAAATATGCTAATCGGGTAGGAATAATGAAAGTATTTATGAGGGTAAGTGTACCCGCATTTGTGTGGAGGAAAAGTTGGAAATACCCTGAGTTTAATAAGACCGTGTTTGAACTCCAACCTCCTCAACCAATCATACCAGAAGAGCTCCGCTTAGTTACTCATACAGCTCACAAGACCTACATAATATTGATGTATGTTATTTAAAAATAACTTTATGTTTTTTCTGTTGTATGCTATGAATGTTTTAGTAACTTTCTGCTTGTCAATAAAATAACTAGTAAGAACATTTTATTTTTTAAATCTGTATAATATGTTGGTTAGAAATCCTTGGAGAATCAAAGAAAGGAAGGAGATGGCAACATTGCCAGAATGAAATATTAAATAGCGCAGAATAGTAAATATTAAGCTTTATTATTATTATCATCATTATTATTATTTAGCACCGCGTCTTACTACCCGTTCGGGTTATAGGTACGCTTTAAGTACTAACTACGCTAATGGAGTAGGAATTAGGAAGGTTGAATTAGAGGAAGTGAACCCACATTTGCGTGGAGGGAGAGTGGAAAATCATTTAGAAAAAACACCCCTAGTTCACCCGACCGAGATTCGAACCTCGATCTCCCCGTCCTCCGCAGTCGAGCTCAACACGACTAGCGCGTTAGCCAACTACGCCACCGAGACGGGTGTTAATCTTTATTTATTGGACATGTGTAGTTACTATAAATTTACCAAAAAATATTTATTTGAGCTATAGGATCTGCGTAGAAAGGAGGAAGGTGGCTAGGCGCTGTAATATAGGCGCTAATTTTGTAGAGTTGAGGAATTTAATGTACCCACATTTGCGTGAAAATGATAGTGGTAAACCCTAAATGTAAAACTGCTCATGCTTGACAGATATATGACCCCCATTTATTATTATTTTTTACTCCTTGAACCGTACTATGTCACTGGCTGTCTAATATATTGCAAGGATATAAGTGAATACTAATTAGCAGAGACCTGAAACCCCACCTAACGAACACTTCTAAAAGTTATAAGAAAATACTAGGTGATAGAAATTAAGTACAGGCTACAGCATTTTCGTGAAGTAGAATGGAAATTTACACCACCACGCTGTCTAAGGCATCAGGCTCGCAATGCATAACAGCTAGTATGTTTATAACGGTAAGGACACACATAAGGGATTCTAAACCCGATATTAGCTCCGCGTCATGTTGTTTTACCGGGAGATCGGATTTATAATTCCAGTAAGGTCCCAGTCTCTTTATCCACGCACATGCGGGATTCCTTCATTGTCCTTATCCCTTAGAGTAATGTTCATTGTTTCAAAATGAAAGTAATTATGTTGTTACCAAATCTATGTCAAATATAATCATTTGAACCGGAGACCCCTAACTGACCAGAGGGTGGCAGCCAGTGGACCAGGATTAGAACCCTTGCAGTTTAGTATATCGCGAAAGTGCTGTCTTAGACTTGTGGCTCGTAATTAATTATTATAGAGTACTCTATAGTTAGACTATCTAGCGGCACTGATTTGAAATCCACTGTCTAGAAATCATCCCAAAGATCACTGGCTCACCACTTGGCGTGGCAAAAAAATATAATTTAAACGTGATAAATTCTCTGGTTTATGATAATAATTAAGAGGTTTCATACATTGTTCTATCGGTTTCGGTTGGTGGTTTGACTTTTTTTTAGATGCTCTGCAAATTTTGATTTTTTTCTATTAAATTTAAAGTTAGTAATGTGTTTCTTGTAACGAATTTTAAAATTCTCTATGGTTTTTTTTATCTATGTAGTGACGTAAGTTTGTTTGAATATTATTACAATAATTCTTTTTCAATGTTATATTTTACAATATATATTTTACTCAATCTAACCATTATATTACAACATTCTTTACTAGAATCTTTAATTTTAATTTTACAGTTCCACGATTATGGTACGATGACTTGAGTACCGAAACATGTCGGCCAATTAAGCTCCCAGAAATCTATATCATAAACTGGAACACCTAAAGGAGTAACTGGACAATAAATCAGATAAGACTTAGATAAATCAAAATAATGGTTAAGAAAAATTAGGGTATTGTAACTTTTATACTATAAAAAAAATCATAAAACCTTTGAATAAATATGTTTACGATTTTTACTTTTAATTTGTTGTTTTAATAAGTTTTATTTCTCAATCTCGTTAAAAATTAGTTTGATAATATTTTGTTTAATATGCTGTGAATGTTAATTTGACCAATTTGACTCGCACTATGGACAAATATTGAGTCAAGGTAAATATCTTAAATATACAAGGTGTGTTATAAAAGGAAAAAAAATATGCCAAAAGTACAAACCGCTTGTATAGGGTTTTAATTATAATGACATTTTTCTTCAATATTCAATTTTATAAATTAAATAATTTGAACACATATTATATTAGCAATTTGTAAATGACAATATCTAAGTCTTAACATATTTTTTAGTCTAGCTTAACATTAAACTATCGGGTTAGCTAACTAAGCCACCGAGGTGGGTAGGATATAATTAGAATGGACCTGAAAAATAGGATTTAATGAGGTGGACTGGATAGAACCAGATAAAGAAAGAGATAGGGTTTTATGAGGTGGACTGGGTGGAGCTAGCTTAAGATAGGGGTAGAATGTAATAAGGTGGACTGGATATAACTAGCTCAAGATATATATAGGGTGTAATAAGGTGGACTGGATAAAACTAGCTCAAGATAGATATAGGGTGTAATAAGGTGGACTGGATAGAGCTAGCTCAATATGGGGATAGGGTGTAAAGAGGTGGACTGGACTGAACTAGCTCAAGATAGGGATAGGGTATAATGAGGTTGACTGAATAAAATTAACTAAAGATAGGGATAGGATGTAATGAGTTGGACTGGATTGAACTAGCTCCAGATAGAGATAGGTGTCGTACTTTTGTAAGTGCAGAAATGGACATTCTAGTTCCTAATGCTATAGAGAAAGTAAGTATAAATGAGGCGTGTAGTTGCAAAACTAGTTCAATCCATAAAAAAAAAAGAATTAGCGATGGTGCTGCTATCTTTTCCAAAACCTCTATTGATTTATCATATTCTTGAGATTCAAAACCTGCTCTTTACCCGTATATTTAAGCTTTTAAAAGTGAGTGTAGTTTCAAAACTTGCTGAATCCATGACATGTTTTGTTTCAAAACTATTTAAATCCAATCCTTTATTTTGTTTCAAAACTCATTGAATCCCTGTACGGCAATGGCGTGATGACATTGTTATTTTCAAAACTCTTTACATCCCTCCAAAATATATTAGTCAGTATTTTAATGTTTTATTCCTTGTAAAATGAGCTGTTGGCCAAACTGATGATAATAATTGGTTTAATTTTGTTTAGTCAACACATGTTACATAACCTTGAAATTAGCATAATTAATTTTGTATACTGTCTACTCTAAATGTTAATGTGTTTTAAAACTTTATTCATTCAATATAATATTAAGTTATAATTACATTTCCTGAAGATAAATGGAAAATGTTGTAAGAGCCATACCATCTGGAACGGGAAGGAAAGGAAGTAAAAACCCTAGCACATGGAAGAGGGAGACACAGAAAAAATCAAGGTAAGAATAAGACGGTATGTCTTATACTATTAAATATGGTTAATAATTGTTTCTGTGAGCGTCTTTTGTCCAATGTCTGCCCATCTCTGAAAAACCAAAAGAAAATGAGACATGACATATGTTACAATGTGTTTTTAACCTTACATGGCATAGGCTACAACGTATTTTTAACCTTTGCAGGCACCAATCTAAATCGCTTCTAAAAATGCCACAGTGTAAGCATAAGAAGAAAACTTATGAATGTGCTACCTTATCGATGCAGGAAATTCGCAGATTTCATCAATCATTTTACTATACCACATTTAAAGTATACCAAGACAATCTCATTCTAAAATACACTCATCAGCAGAAACCACATTGCAAACGACCAGTCAAAGGAAATCGAAAGTCTAATGCGTTAACAGTGTATTATTTTGTGAGAACCAAACAAAAAGGAATGGTTCAGGTATATGCACAGACATTTTTATCCATTCTTGGAATATCAAAATTTCAAGTGCAAAATATATGTAAGAAGTATTTAAATACAATGGAGTCTCCAGTAGAAAAACGAGGTGGGGATCGTCGAACTCAAAAATATGCAGAGAAGAGAATCAAAGTGAGAGAATTCTTCAGCAAGTTATAATATGTGGAATCTCACTACACAAGAGATAAAAGTACGCGTCAGTATATGCCAAGTGATATCACTATAAGGAAGTTATGAAGGACCTATTGTGATGACAGTGAAATTATCCCTGTGAATTATAGTTTTTTCCGAGATATTTTTGTCAGTGATTTCAATATAAGTTTTCGGTCCCCAGCAACTGATGCCTGCTCGGAGTGTATCAGACTGAAGGCTCTGGCCACCACAACAGCTTCAAATGACAAAGTGGAATCACTTGTAAAATTAAGAGTTCACCAGTTGAAATCAAAAGCATTTTATGAAATGCTAAAACATGAAGAAGAGCATACTATAAAACTTTATTTCAAATGTCAAAAAAATATGGTTTTGCCAAGAGTGCCGGACCAGTGTGTATATTATTCCAGGTAATTGCACCAATTCAATTTTACAGTTTGCCAAGGGCACTCTGGATCACCTGAACCAAAGAACCAATTCTTTATTTACACTTGGTGTGAAAACGAGAGAGCTAAGGGCTCTAACGAGATTGCATCCATGCTATACCACAGACTTTGCAACACTAATTTGGAGAACATGATGTGCATTAAATTATTTTCAGATGGGTGTCCAGGACAACATAAAAACACCACCATGATTGGCATGTTAGCAAAGTGTCTTTCCTCAAGTGCTTCAGGTGTTAAATTAGTTCAAATTACTTTCCCTATCGTGGGGCATTCTTTTCTACCACCAGACAGGGTCTTCGGACGTATTGAAAAAATAGTGATAAAAAAGGACACCATCATTAAACCAGAACAATATAAAGAAATTTTTGTCTTAATGGTACAGTGATGGATCTGGGAGCAGACGTTTTGGTATATGATTGGAAAGGTACTGTGTAAACTGTCATCAAACCGCCAGCTCAATGGTATTTCAAATTTGTAGCTTCTAAAAGGATATTGTTGAAAAAGAATATGTCTGGTGATGTCAAGGTGAGAGGAGAGGTAAATTACAGGTCAGATTTAGGAGTTTACAAATCAATACTGAAACGTGGGAAATCACTAAATAACTTGAATCCTTCTCAGTTACCGAATGAGGTTCCAGTTAAGGCAAAGAAACTATTTGATGTGGAAAAGTTGTTGATAAATCATTTTGGGGAAGAATGGAGGGGGTTAGAGGACCTTTCGTACTATAGGGATTTGATCACCAGCATCTCAGTAATGGACAATCATGATGGCAATGGCGTGAATGAAGAATTAAGTGAAATGTCATATTGTGAAGAAGAGGATTTGAGAGTTTAAGCATACAAGTTTTTATTCACAGGGAAAAAAGTATCAATTTCCAAAATTGTATTTTGTTTTATATAATGCTTATTTTATTTTAGTTTGTAGAAACAAAAATTTTATATTAAAAGTATAAACATAAAAGATCATTAACATATTTTCATATTTTGATAAAGAATAAATAGAATGAAGGTGAACAAATATTGACGTTTTGTTAGATTTTTCTTTATCATGGACTTTGAAACTTTTGGTAGAAAAACTTGCTGCATCCCAAAGCTGTAGTTTCAAAACTGTTTTAATCCATAGATTTGCTGCAGAACTCATTGAATAAATTTTAAATTGATAAATTACTCATCAAATACCGAACATACATTTCCAGACTCATTGTTGATTAATAATATAATTATGATCTTTCACATGAATACTTAAGCTTTTGATTATGTCATTTTGGGAAAAATCTGTAGGTTTTTTGTGTTTTACTGAAAACTATCTATGGTGAACTGAATAAACTTTGCATCTGCACGCCTCAAATATTCATATGTATTATACTAAAAGGTGTCAATTTAATCTTGGTAAAAAGCTACAATCATTTGCTCTTTATATTTGCCAGTTATTTATTAATTTCAAAATTTATTTTGAGTAGAACAATAGTAATTTATTTTATCACCTTTTTAATGGTACAGAAGTATGTCGTGCCATGGGGTTTCTTTCCGTTGGTGTCACATTTACTCAACAGGTAGGTGTTCTTATCACTGCTCAAGGACAGCAGCTAGAATCACATTTCATGTGAACACGGAAACGTGGGCTCTCCATTCTTCAAGGCTAGAACAAGTCTACTTAGTCATCAACAATATCAATAATACAATATCAATTGTAATTTTAAATCTTCTACAAAGTTAAGCTACAACATTAAGATATAATTTAGATAGTATGAGTCTACGGTTCTCAAACTGGGGTACGCGGGCACCTTTCAGAGGGTACGCGAGCAGCTCTCAGAGGAAAGTTGGCAAAATAACAAGCGACTTGGAAAACCCTAATTGTTGGCATTTACCGTTATCTGGCTATTTCCACCCATCTTGTTCCCCTATTTGCTCTCGGCTGGAGACCGATTTCTGGGAATTTTCAAACCTCTACTTGACACTTTCTACATTAGCAGTTTATAATGACTTTCTCAGCAACATATCTCTATGAGAGTGTTTTTTCATCCATGGTGTACCTTGATACCTAAAAACTAAATAACACAATAGGCTAGATTTGAAGCCGGACCTCCCCTTGAAAGTTTCAAATAGACAACCAAACATCAAAAAGTTGTGCCAATCCAGGCAGCCACACTCCTCTCAATGAAAAAACTTTGGGATTCATAATATATCAGCTCCAGAATTACAATTGAAAATTTGATTTGAAAATATTGTGTTTTTGTTTACTCTTTTTCTTTATTTTTGAACAAATTTATAAATAAAATGTGTAAAAATTTTCTACAAACTTTTTATAGTAAAATTATGTTTTTTAACTGATCATATCGATTCCCAATAAGAGATAATGTTATGTATATTGCAGTAAGATTCTCTATAAATAGATATGTCACAATTTAAATAAATGATTATGGATGGATATTTTTCCCAATAGATTAAATAGATCAATTATTTGACATGTGTTCATATTTTTTAAAGCCTGTCATCTGGAAAATTTCTATCCTGGGAGTGCATTAAACTTTTAGTCATGGTCAATGAGTACAATCTAAAATCATTTTGAGAACCGCTAGTATAAGTAACTTATCTTATATAAGGATGCATCAATTTGGGAATAAAACCAAGTTTTGAGCGAAAAAAAAAAAGTATTTAATTTTATTGACAATCAAAACAACGTATCTGTTTTAAATATAATTAAAACACGATTTAGCTAGTTCAGATACAATAATGTCCCATTTTATGATAAGGAATACAACAGGGAAATATTCCAATACAAGTTAAAGTTTGTGTCTAGTTTAGTCGAGAATAGCCTGCCAAAGCATGGATGACAAGACTGTATATCGTGGTATTACGTCAGTCGGGCACTAACTAACCTTTATGTTTCATGAAGGTGCCTGTTATCACTAATGGATGGGACACTGTCACAACCCATCGCCAACACCAACTAGTCTTATCAAACACTTTGAGAGCCTAGTTGAGTGAGCGTCCATACAAGACGGTAGCCTTTATAGCCTTTAGGTATTATTTTAGTGCTTACAGTTATATGAATCATGCGTCTCCAATATGGTCCATGTTTCCTCTTGATTTCTATCGCGATTAGTCAAGCAAAACTCTTGTCAACCCAAAATCTGGTTAATATTTTTGAGATGATCGCCGCTGTAAAGGTTCCAGAAGCATTTCTAACTGTGGTAAGTAATTTTAAACTACAAGAACCAATCATAAAGTATTATTTCAGCTATATAATGCACCGGATGATATTAGAGCCTTGGTTATCACACGAGTTGAAGAACTTTACCCAAAAGATTGACTCTGGTCACACTTAGTTTGAAATAAACCGACAAAGATTACAACTAAGCTTTAAGTTAATAACAAAAATATACATTAAATAACAAGCTAATATACGTTTGCTAGTCACGGTTATAGCCGCAACAAAATATAATTTTCTTTAAATTTGAATAATGACACGGGAATTGAACCCGGAACCTTTGGCTTAGTATGCCAATGATCTAACCAGTGAGCTACTCAAGAATCGTACCGTACCTAGGGTAGTTCTTCTCTCATATTTTAAGACAGAGTCTGTAATGAACGTGCAGAAATCGTCAGCTACATATGAGTGATCAATTAAGATCACGATCTATCAAATAACGCAGCCATCTTTGACTCAGGAAGGCTTTATGCTGCCAATAGTACAATGACAACTTACGAAAGCGCATATCATAATGTATTAAATATCTTGGCTCGATTTATGTGTCCAAGTGTGATTTTTCAATCTAAAGAAGTCGATATTTATATGAGGCTATAACCGTAATCAACAAATGTTTAATTTAACCAGAAAATATTTCTTGGGGCAGTAATTTCATCAGAAAATACTCAATGTTTAAATTTTCTGCTACACAGATAGCTTATTTTTTCTGTTAATTTAGGAAATTTTGATCCTCCTATTTCATACAAATTGGACTCAATTTGTAAGTTGCGTCCCCCATCTTAGATTGTTCATGTTTTAGACTTTCTCATAAAGAGGGCATACTTTTCTGATAAGACAATTACTCCAAGCCATATATCAATACCGATTTTCATCCAAATCTTTCTCAATTCATGCGTTGCACCCGCCATCTTGAATTTTTCAAGTTTCGGATTTGTCTCATAAAGATGGATTTCTTCATAGCGTCCATACATAATTCTGCTCTCTAAGGCTCATTTTGTACGTTGCGTGCGCCATCTTGGATCTACTTCCTTGGATTTTTCTAATAAAGATGGCATGCTTCATAGCGTCCATACAAAGTTTAATTTCTCTATGTTGCATTCCCTATATTGGATCCGCCATGTTTTATATTTCAAACCTAGGATTTTTCTCGTGAAATAGTATATTCCATAGTGTTAATATCAAATTTAAGCTCTCTAAGATATCGGAAAGTAGTAGATCTAGTACTCACAGTTCACACACGAACCATCTTGAGAGGCGTGTTTCGTGTACGAACAAGGAGGCTGCTACTCTAGCACGCTCAACTCTATTTCATTTCTATACGAGCCCAGTAACTTACACCATAGTGTTGATAAGTTAGTTTGACAGCAAACATTCTCATACACTTTCGGTGGCCATTACTCCAATGAAGATGTATGGCAGCCACTTTGGTCACTGAGGTCTGATTAGTCTTTCTCTTCTTTGAGGTGAGGTAAACTAGAGTATAGCCATCATAATTATAGCTGTATTTAAATAGTGATGGTTAAATCCAATACCTGTTAATTTGCTTAGAAACAATTATACTACTCGTATAAAGCCACATGGCTGACTCACTCACTGACATTAATGTTTACCCACTTCCAGATGAGCTAGAAACTTGAAATTTGGCAAAATTATTGCTTCTAGCTTATAACCGTCGGGAAAATTCAAAAAAGTAAAAAAATAAATAAAAAAATGTTAGCCCCGAAAAAAAAATCAAAATGGCGGAGCAACTTTAAAGTCGTTGCGGACCTTTTTTCGAGGTATTTTGTGGCTAAATGGTAAGACTTATCAAAAAACGGCTCTGAAATTAAATTATTTTACATCCACTTGCAAAGAAAACGGACTGGGGATTTGGGGGTGGAGCCCCCAACGATCAAAGCCAGTAGTTATCATAAGATCACAATTTTATAATCAGTCTCGTAAAGTTTTTTGGTGGCCAATTGCTACACTCAATTTCATTGCTGAGGTAACTGCAGGTCTTATGAAGAAAATGCTTTATCTTCGCCCTATCTCTCTCTCAGTTTTGGTTTCCAAACTCCTCGCGCTCAGTTAGGTCTAAAGGTGGTGTGCTGGGGTAAGAAGGAGCAACTGGCAGCCTCCACCCTCAACTAACCAGCGTTACGAAATTTGATTTATATTTTAGGGGAGATTGACCACATGAAAGCGAGAGAATGACAACACTGTTTCCCAAATCCTGTTACAGCAATAACCATGCAGTTCCCTCAGCGATGATATCAAGTACACAAGGCATCACTATCACAAATCTATATACATCGTTGAAATTAAGTTTAAGTTCCAATCCTGACTATATATATATATATAGGATGTTTCAGTGAAAGCGTGCAAACATTAAACAGGACACTGGAGATGCTCTACCGAACATTCTGAGATGGGGAACGTGGGGTGTGCCGAGCCAGCTAAGGGGGATATGGGCCTAAACATGTGGGGGAGGGCTTGAGGGCTATTTCTTATGGGGATACTATTTCTTATGGGGATATATCAACTCACTTGTGTGTGAGACCCCGGTGGACACAGACTTGGAATTGGCCGCCTGTGATGTGATTCTTAACACGCTCAGGATATTTTAACGGGTGCGGCAGAATCTCGCACGCCGATGTCATGCTTTCATTGGGGTTGGTGGCCCTCATTTTGAGCAACTGTTCTGAGGTACGAGATGGTAGTTTCTTCCGGTTTTTCAATGATATGGTATACTGTACAGTGCTACCTGTACGTAATGTTACAACTAATGTAAATATATTACATGTAATGATAACTGTAAGTAAACCGGACATTTGTAACAGTGTTGACATGTTTAGGCCCATTTTCCACTTAGCTGGCTTCACATACCACACGTTCCCTGTCTCAAAATGATCGGTAGAGCAACCCTTATGTCCTGTTTTTGCACGCTTTCACTGAAACACCCTATGTATATTATTTTTTCCCCCTAATTTTTTACCACTCTTCCATCACGTACATTTTGCGTTTTATCTAAATTCCACCTTCATAGGCCATATTATTTAGTGTAGATATAAATTTCTAAAAAAAAAGTTCAGTTTACATATCCACTGATATCTTGACCAAATAAAAAACACAAAGTAGGAAACGTGCTACTGTATGTGCTACTGTATGTGCTACTGGTTGGATTACTTGATATATACACTTTTAAAGATTGGCAATGGGTTAATAAAGGCATTTTTAAAGGTTGACAATTTAATATAGGCTCGATAACTAATTAGTTGTATGGATTTAATCATTTAAAGGTGGGCTTATACCAAACGAACAAGAATATAGAGCAAGATCATTCTTTCACGTTCGTTTAGTGGAAATGACCATCGATAAAACTGCTACTAGCTTGTTTACACCAAAAGAAAACCGTAGAACATCGAATGCGAGCGAATGTTTGTCGTGTACGCAAACAAGTGAATGCTCTCTTTTCATTCCTTCTCATTTGGTTTATACTCATCCAGTCAAAATGGCACAGTGGTGTAGACAAACCATTTCGACTTATATGCCCCACTGCCAGTTTACAGTAGCATGCATTTTTGCCGTTCTCTTAAGTTAAAATCATAGGAGTGATTATATTTTCTTCTTAACTCAATCAACTCGACATTTCAAATGTTTACACTAGCAATACAGGCATCTTATTTTATTGAATTATTTTTGTATTCTCCCCAAGTAGGGTTCAAACTAAGTCTACTCTTTATAATGTTCTATAAGTTGTAGGAACAAATCATTATTCCCAACAATGTTTGATCTCAGTCTGAAATGATTAGCAGCAGGAATAAAGGGAAAATTTAATTTGGGAGAGTGGGGGTTCGAAATAGTAAGTCTATGACATAATGTTAAGAAATACTAATAAACCCCAAGAAATAAGAACATTGTTATTTAATACAGTAGTGGGCAGTAGCGTCTCTTGACAAAAACTCTTAGGCAAGCTTGGAAGGGGTGCCTTCAAGCTTAAGAGGAGAGGTCCCTTTTTTTAAAAGGCTTCAAGAAAATATTTGGAGTTTTTTTTAATGATAGTTGTGGCTTTGGGCGTCATTCTGTGATTTACATTATTGTGTTATTACTTATTATACACATATACTTATAAACTTTCGTTTGTTAGATTTCACTGATACACACATCAAAACAAAAGCACCTGCTACAATAAACTCCACAAAACCATAGATAAAGGATGTGGCACAAAACTCTAAGACCCGGTACACACGACACAACTTGTAGGCACGGGTACCTTGACAATATATTAATTTCCCCTTTCATGCCATGCCATTCCCATATGTCGTGAAAGGGGAAAAGAGAGATAGTGACTTCGGTTCTATTCGTCACCTATCGGGCAAGAGAAGTCGTAGCTCGTCTGCTTGCATTTTTACCTGACATCCGCAGCTCTTCCCCCTTTTCGCCCCTCTGAAAACTTATGACGTCACAAATAAGAACTACACTATCTAGACTCTAGAGCAATGGGATGAAAGTCGGACAAATACTGACTTTCAACCACCATTAGATGGACTAATGCACGTCTTGCATGCATGTTACGGTCATTGCCATGTATGGGATTTTTTTTTTCAAACCCACTGATGGTTTAATTACACTTAAATTATTACCAGGAGAATATTTTTGCAAGCATTAAATAAAATAATGACATATTGTCAATCAAAGGCAAGCAGTGCTTGCCTTACTTGCCCTGGATTCTAGGAAAAAAACGCAAGTGAAAGAAACGCACACAAAAACTCCGCACAGAAAAAAACCCACAGCCATAAATGCTCACATGGAAAAAAGGCCCACACGGAATAATGTCCACACGGAAAAATGCTCACAAGGAAAAATGCCCAAATGAAAATTGTTCAAACAAAAAATGCTCACGCGAAAAGTGCACACACGAAAAAATGTCCATTGAGACAAATGACCCCATTCATTTTTACTTTCTTATCAAAAGAGAAAGTATTGTAATCGTGAAAAAATCGAAATTGAAATAAAAAATTTAAACAAGGAAAAAAAAACTGCATTTTACAATTCTGTCATTATCATTGTTTGTTTCTCTATGTATGTGCTCAAGTTTACAAGTTTATACCTCAGGTTTTTTTTTCCATTTTCACCCTAGCCCTCAAATTAAGGATGATTAGTGCTTTTTTTGAATTCCAATTTCGAAAATGGCTTTAACGATTTTGATTAAAGTTGATGTATAAACTATGTTTGACCTCCCAAATATTAACACCTTATATTTGGTTTTGGGGTAAAAATTAATTGAAGGGCTGATGAGTAATTTTAGAAAATTTGAAATATTTTGAAAGCGGCTCTAACGATTTGGTTCCAAATTGGTATCTGTGGTATGTATATCACTACAAAAATAAATTGTACGAAACTCCTCACGGACTTTCTCGCTCTAGTGTTTGAAAATGTAGATATTTAGTCAAAATTCGTAATATAATATACACTAGCGAACCCGTGAACAAATTGTGCTATAATTACAAACAATATTTTTGACTCACGGCTATAAATTTTATAATTTTATTTCTAAAGAATTAACGTCTTCATTTGTATATCTGGACCAATAAAAAATATTAATATTGGGTCTCCATGGGTCAATACTTCGTATTAAAATTTTGACTGCCGGTTAAAATATTCGACATTTTATTAGGGTATGCACATCTTATGGTTATCGCATTGCTATTAAATTTCTCTTTTATCAATGTTGACCATTAAAATAGGTAATTATTGACTATTTGGTATAAAATTAGAGAGATAACTCATTGCTGTAACAGAGGTAGATCCAGGAATGGAGCGTGGGGGGAGCGCTCCCCCTTTCAAGAAATTAAACCAATTAAATAAATTTTAAAGTACCTACTAGTTTTAATGTCACGTAATACTATTTCACTAACCAGTTTTTTTAAAATTGTTATTGGTAACATTATTAAATGATTAATATACGGTAATTATTATTAATACTTAAGTATTAAAATAGCAAAAATTGGCATTAATAAAACTACCCAAATTTAAGTTGTGTGCATCTCACCTTGGTGCCCAAATATTTTTAAGGTTTAGATTTATTTTATCATTTTCATTATTACTCTTTTAATGATAAATAATAAATAAATATCTTTACAATAATTTATTTTTAAATAACGTACTTTAAACAAAATCTTTGAATAATACCACACACATAACGTGTTAATTGTTATAATGTTTAAACTTATTTCTCTCTTAATAATCACTAAATATGTTATTATTATTTTCTTTTAATAAATTGCAATACTAATCGCAAATTTCGTGTTATACCCTTCATTAGAGTATTATTCTATAAATTAGCGTTACACTGAAAAATTACTCAAAGATTTCCTCTCAAAGTTTGAAGTATTTTTATGTCAAAATTTCCTGAAGCCCCCACCCCCAACTCGATCCCGATGGGAGCACCCTCGTCCCTCCCACCCTAACGAAAATCCTGGATTCACCCCTGTGCTGTACAAACACCCTAAGAGGTTAAAGGAAATACATCAACTTCTTGACAGACTTACTTATTTGCTTACTCTATGGCATTAGAGAATTATTGTGTTTGAACTTAGGTAACTCTTCACAACTAAAGCTCACAAAATTATATTGATATATTTGCCAATAATTCAGAAACTATTAGTTTTATAAAAATATATTTCAAATGAAAGTTTTTTACTTTTAATAGTACTAAAATTGTACGGGGATAAGTTATTTAGTATCTCAAATAGTTGAGGAGATATAAAACATTTTTGCTTCTGTGAGGATGATGGTAAAATGAAAAGATCAATTTTGTTTCTAATCTTAATCAACGCCTAGATGCGAACTTTAATCAAAATCGTTATAACCGATTCTTGATCAATTAGAATTTACGCATCAGACCGGAATACTTAGTCATTTTGACGAAAAATTGAGGTTATTCATTTAGTTTGTAATATTGATCGAAATTTAGAAATGAAATTTAATCAAAATCATTAAAGCCAATTGTGATAAAATCGATTTTTTTTTCTCTTTCTGCCCTTAAGGAAACTACCCTTAATTTTAGGGTTAGATATCCAATTCCCAAATTTCCTCGGGGTAATCGTATGAAAACCCCAATCGATAAAATAGTTTAGGCTCTAGCCTGAGGTACAGACTGACAGACAGACGGCATTGCGAAACCAACTTTTTTGGATTTGGAGGATCGTGAAACGTCGACATTCATCAAAATCTTGAGTTTGATTTTTTTATGATAACAATACTTGCACTAACTGAAGGTAGCGATAAAGTAAAAATATTGTTATTGGGTCCCCAAGGGTCAACACTTCGTATTAAATTGTCGATTTCCAGTTTACATTTTTTAGAGTAATAATCTTTATCTAATGTATTAAGCAGCCTATTTATTAAACTACACCCCCATGTAGAGCCAACTTAAATGTATAGTAGCTATTAAATATAACTCTATTTTGAAATACGAGGGTCATCCAAAAAGTAAGGTTACAAGGGCTCTCCTGAAGCCGGGGAAAATTTTTTGTTTCAAATT
This sequence comes from Timema douglasi, assembly GCA_901482245.1. Lineage (NCBI taxonomy): Eukaryota > Metazoa > Arthropoda > Insecta > Phasmatodea > Timematidae > Timema > Timema douglasi. Next base: position 79,315 of record CABEEJ010002867.1, read on the forward strand.
TGGTGCAGCTGGCGTGTAGGGGGGATCTTAACGGTCAGTATGTTTGGTCCCGCGTGTTTGTCGGCCATTTTTTTCAGTCACAGTAAATTCTTCCGATGGAGATGTAGTCGCGCGTTCCCGCCACCTCCTGTCCGTGTGAGATCCACGCGGTCATCCGTTTTTTGACTTTGCAGAACAATACCGCCGCGAATATTCATAGGAAGCTCATGGAAGTTTATGGTAGTGATGTTATGAATCGACAACATGTCACGAAGTGGGTTAGGTTGTTCATAGAAGGCCGTACTGATACTCATGACGAGGTAAGGAGTGGGAGACCATCAGTGATTTCTGACGAACTTGTGCAAAAAATTGAACATGTGCAAAATAACTGCCGTGTGACGCTTGACAACCTTCAAGAAAAATTTCCCGACAATTTTAGAAGTCTCCTTGGTGATATTGTGTTGGAAAAACTTGGTTACAAGAAATTGTGTGCGAGATGGGTGCCCAGAATGCTCACACCGGAACACCGTCAAAATCGCGTGATCGCCGCGCATGAATTTTTGGATTGTTTTGCATAGGAGGGAGAAGCTGTACTGGACTCTATCGTGACGGGGGATGAGACGTGGGTGTGTCACGACACCCCAGAATCCATAATACAATCACTTCAGTGGCGTCATTCTTCTTCCCCAGCCACCAAAATGTTCAAGACAACCCATTCAACCGGAAGTCATGGCATCTGTTTTTTGGGACCGTAAGGGGGTCCTTTCGGTAGATTTTATGCCTAAAGGGACTACCATTAATGTAGAGGCTATACTGCAATACCCTAAAAAAAACCTCAGAAGAGCCATTCAGAACCGCAGAAGGGGAATGCTGATCCGGGGAGTCAGCCTCCTGCACGACAATGACAGGCCCCACAACGCGCGAGTTTCACAGGAGCTGCTGACATCGTTTGGATGGGATATTGTCACCCACCCCTCCTATACACCCAACTTAGCGCCTTCAGACTATCACCTTTTCACTAAACTAAGGAGTTTTGGGGTGGGAAACGTTTTTCCAACAATCAGGAGGTCGAGGAAGCTGTGAAGAAGTGGCTGAAAGAGTTGGCGGCGGAGGTCTATGACACATGGCATACAAAAGCTAGTGCCCCGACTACAGAAATGTCTCGATCTCGACGGCAATTGCGTTGAAAAATAGATTAATATATTTATGAAGTATTCTGTGAATTTCAATCAAATACAAGCATTTTTAGATCCTAAATAAATGTTGTAACTTTACTTTCTGGATGACCCTCGTATTTTTGTATTTTATTTGAACCCTAAGAACTTGTAAACATTGGTTATGTTGTTGTTCTAGGGTCAGAACTTTGATGACCTAAAATGTGTCAAAATTTATCCATAAAATAATAACACTAACAATTCCAAAAAATTACTTTAAATTAACAAAAATACCCAAAAAAGTGAGTGCACAAGAATAAATCAAACGCGCACATTGCAAGTGGAAACTAAAAGGTTAGTAATGCAAAACCCAAATCAAACTTGCATTCCGATAAAAATTAACCTTGATTTATAATTTTCTTCGTGTGGGCAATTTTACATGCGAGAATTTTTTGTGTGAGCAATTTTTCGTGCGGGCATTTTTCGTGTGGACTTTTTTCCATGTGGGCATTTTTCCGTCTGAGTATTTTTCCTGTGAGTACTTATGACCGTGGGGTTTTTTTCTGTGGGGAATTTTCATGTGCGCTTTTATCGTTTGTGCTTTTTTACTGTCACCCTTGGCCTTACGTGACGCCACTGGCAGTGGGGAGCTTTATTTATGATTGAGGGTAGGAGGGGGAAGTAACAAAAGTTTTTTAGATACTTTCTACTCTCCTTTCTTACAATTAATTTTAGAAAATGGGATGCTTCTAAAAGCTCTTTAAAGGGGTCCTCGTTTGGATAATTTTTGAAACTCATATTCTTAAAACAGGTATTTAAAATTGCCCTTCCCCCGAAATGTTTTGAAATGTTGATACTCCTAGAAGCTATTTGGAGTAGTCAACCCTTGACAAATTTTTGCAAATTTTGATGATTCTAAAAGTTACTTTAAGAAGTGGTCACTTGAATATTCTTATAAATTATATTAGCTAGAATCTATTTAAAGTGCTCCTCACTCAGAAGTTTTTGAAATTTGACATTCCCTAGAAGTTATTTCGAGTGTTCTTCAGCTAATTTTTTTCTTTCTAAAAATTAAATGCCTCTTAAAGTTGTCTTCCCCTAGATTATATTTTTTTATTGTCTGCCCTTAGTAGATATTTGAAATGGTTCTTAGCTGGATTTTTTTTATTATATGCCTGTAAAAGCTATTTAAATTATTCTTTCCCCAACACAATTTTGAAAATTTAATTACTTTGGAAGCTATTTTTAGTGACCCTCTGCGAATATTTCTTTCAAAATTAGGATGCCTTTAAAAGCCATTCTGTGATTAGTGATATTCACTTGCATTTTTTTGTAGTAAAATGTTTCTGGAAGCTCTTTTGGAGTGATATTTTCCTGGCAAATTTTTTAAAAGAGAATGTCTCTATAATTTATTTGAAGTTTTATACAGCATGTCTAATGCATCACTCTCGTGTTAAGGTGGATTTAACTAAACGAACAAGAATACAGACCATGCACAAGATCATTCGTTCACGCTCGTTTAGTGGAAATGACCATCGAGTAAACTCCTACTAGCTCGTTTACATCAAAAGAGCAAGTCATTTAACCGCGAATGCGAGAAAATGCTAGATAATGCTTGTCGTGAACGCAGAATTAGACCTAAAGAGTGAATGCCCAGCTATTAGTGCCTTCCCACTTAGTTTATACTCGTCAAATAAAAAATTGCAAAGTGGCGTAGACAAACCATTTCGACTTATATGCCCCACTGCCAGTTTTTGGTAGCATACTTTTTTCTTTCTTTTTTGCCGTTCTCATCGGTTTGGATGTTAAAAGTGATTCTATTTTCTTCTTACCCCCATCAATTCGATACTTCTTATTGTTTCCAATGGCATTCCAGGCATCTTAGTTTATTGAATTAGTTTTGTACTATCCCCAAGTAGAGCCCCAAAGACATCTATACTTTTTTAATTATCTGTTAGTTGCAGGTACAAATCATTATTCCGATCAATGTTTGATCTCCATCCAAAATTTTTTTCCTAGTAGGTAGGCAAACCTGTAGGTACTTGCACCGAATGAACGAATCCTTTGATAAAACCTCTCGTTCGAGCGAGCACGTCCGAGCCAGAAAGATCGCCTCAAGAAACTGTTCGCGCGCTCTTTCGTCGCTTAGACCAACCGAGAGAGCACTCTTAGAGCATTACAAACAATTTGACGAAATAATTTCAAGATCTTTTGAACAAGTTATGAAATAACTAAAAAAAACTAAGTATTTTGAAACAAATATTTAAGTGGTGTTATTATTATTATTATTAGCACCGCGTCTTACTACCCGTTCGGGTTATACGCACTTACGCTAATGTGTAATGGTAAGGTGATTGTATGTGAGATGAAATGGAGGACCTACAGTTTAACGTGGGATCCGAACCACGGTAGAGGCCTGGCATTCCCCACATTCACAAGATGTCTAAGTGGTGTTATTAGTGCAATACTGTGTAATGTTCTGGATTGGGATATAATAGGCTCATTAAAAAAAATCTTAAGCCTAAATTTAAGAGATTGGATAATTCAGACCTAAATAGTATGTACAGCTTAGACTTAAAGAAACTGATTGGTTGAAGATTGTTGCAAATATTTCTAACTTCTTATCTACACAAGTTTGAACATGTATCTACGTGTATGACCATGTAAATTCGAGATAACCTCCCCTATAACTTACAGCAGGATGTGGAAATTCTAAATAACCCAACACCCAAACCCCAACGCGTTAAATCCCCATTCTCTCCCTGCCACACCAGTTTTTTGTTTCTTGAAACTCCTAACTATATTTCTGATGTAAATACCACCGCATTTGAGCTTGATAGAGTTGTTTTGATGACCGCATTTTCTTGTAAAGTCAAGCAATTTATTCCTTTTTGCTTCCTTTTATCTCCTTGCCACAACAGTTTTTACGGTAACAGTTTTGAACTTGTTTGAACTGGTTTGATGACCTCATTTTCTCGTTTGGATATGCAAATCAGGTCCCATTTCCTCTACGACCTCCGGTTACCCTTCTCCACCTTGGTGATCCCCCCCTCCCCCATGTTTAGTTATTTTATTATTTTTAAATTGTAGTGCGTGCTGCAATTCATCCCTTGAAAATTTCCTCCACTCTCACCCCCAACAATCATTATTTTTATTAAAATATAAATTTCTATTTTTACTATTATTTATTATATTTTTTACTTGTAATGCGTGTTGCCTAGTGATGCCCTCTCTCCATCACTCACATAAGTAAGATATTGTTGGTTGCAGCCACAGATCATCCAGCTACACGGGTACCCCGTAGAGACGCACCGCATTCTGACGGAGGATGGCTACATTCTCACACTGCACCGCATCCCCGGGAGCGGATTGTCCCCTCCCAGACCAGGCAAGAAGCCTGTGTTGCTGCAGCATGGGATACTATCTTGTTCCGTGGATTGGATCATCATGCCCAATGGACTAGGTATGTCAATCTATTTTGTACGGGAAGGCAAGGCAATGTTCTAGATCCGGGATGGAAAATCTATGACACGCGATCAATATTTGAGTGGCATGCCAACATGAAAAAACACTATTTAAAACTTTTCTTAACTAAGTGTTATCTTTTGAAGTCAATAATATTTCAATAACGTTGTCATTCACATGCCACAATGAGATTTGTGAAGTCAGCCAACAGTTAGAAAGTCTTGTGTGCCATTGAACACAACAACCGAACATAAATATATTGTCTAGCAAAATACAACATGCTTCAAACTATAATCAAAAAGTTTATATATATTTTTGATATAAACATTTATATATATTTATTGTACTCCACCTTTAAGTTAGTTACATTAATATTGTCTAAAACACTCCCTTTGATCATTAAAAAAATCTTTAAAATCTAGTAATTATTAAAATATTTACAATTTTATTTATTGTTCTTCACATTTAATAATATTCAACGAGTTTGGATTTTTAATTAATCGTTAAAAAATTTAAATAAGAGGCGACACAATAAACTAGTTCTAAATTCTTGTAGTCCCTAAGTGGCACTTTGGTCGGAAAAGTCTCGCCATCTATGTTATAGATTAACAACATAGTTATGTAAATATTCCATTGTACTGGAAGGAATAGGATACAGGACTCTACCCTGACGCCTAGATCCATAATAAGAGCCTATATATGTATATATTCCTTAGCACGAGGGAGTATTAGAATACCGGAATATTCACCTGATTAGTTTAGATTGGTATTAAGTTCTAACTAGAGCACTCGATGCAGTCGTTACGTTTTGAGAAATTTTGTTGTCAAACTGTATCACTCTGACAGCGTTGGAAATGAAGTATGTGGGAAAAATACCGCAAGGGAGGCCAAGAAAGAGATGGGAGGGGCAGATAACAGAAAGTGTTCAAGTGAGAGGAGAAGAATGGAAGAAATTAACGGGGGGGAAATGGTGAAAGTATAGAGGAAGATGGAGGTATTTTACTAAATTGATCCTGCCATTGGCTTGAACCATTAAATGACTATGATAATGTATTGTTTTGTTACGCAAAGCTATAATTGGTGCTTAAATAGTATTATACATAGTCGCTTGTGATTTAATGTATTGTATTGTGTGAGAGGTTACCTGATGATTGATTACTTATTTAACTCTTATATTAATATACTACATAGTTGCTTGTGGTTTATAGTATAGTATTGTGTGGTATTGTGGGATAGGCTACTTGCTGGCGGATGCTGGCTATGACGTGTGGATGGGTAATTCAAGAGGAAATACGTATTCATCAAGTCACGTGGAGCTTTCAAATGAGGATCCAGAATTTTGGAAATTCAGGTATCAAACATCCACAATCACTTGGTTATGATTACGTGCATCACCTTGATATTTTAAGCAATCATATAATTTGGTTTTATTTTCATTAGTATTAATATAGTGGTTTAATTTTTCTCGGTTACTATTCTGAATAATTTTATTTTCAGAAAATTTAACTGGAAAAAGAATATAAAACCTATTACAAATGATGTATTGATGATAAATTTAACCTATTACAATAAATGTTACTATTTTGATTAAATTATTAGAAAATAAATTTAAAATACCACAACTAATTCACTTCGTATTAAATAGCATCATAACCCTATTAATATATTATGTACTGATTCTAGCATTATAAGCCTCTAGTAATTTACCGATTTCTAGCATCATAACCCTTTTAGTATGGTACATATTTTTAGCAACAAAGCCCTTTTGGCACGGTGTCTATTCTTACCATTATTTACCACTTAATATGGTGTAATTTCTTATAATGTTATTACTCTTAGCATAATATCTATTTTTAAAGAAATCGTTGACCTTCTAGTTTATTACCAATATTTAACATCATAACTCTCTTATAGCCTGATGCCGATTCTTAGCATAATATACTTCTTGTCACGATGCTGATTCCTAACATCATAGCTCACTTATCAAAGGCCCTATTCCTAAAAGCACGGCCTCTTGGCACAGTGATAATTCTTAACATTACTATGGTACTTATTCTTGATTTAATATATCTCTGATCATGTTGCTGATTCCTTTAAGCATAGGGCCGGCACCCTTAGTCATATAATCATACGAGTATAGCCTGCGAGTTCATATTAATTGTAATACCGGTATTAATTTGGGTTCGTATTCTATCTTTTAAAGTGTTGGAAACTAAATAGGGATTTCATCTGTTACAAGGTAAAGTATATATCTAGTAAGCATGATTGTATTTACCAAATTATCCCAGGCTCTCTTACCAACAACGTTAGAGTATTGCGACAACCACAGGGATATAGACCGTTCACACAGGCATTGTTGTCAATTATTAGTTGGATATCATGTCACGCTACTTTTAGTCACTCACCAATAATTAGTCTACTGAGAGTTATTAGTCAGATATCGAGGCACGTTACATCAGAACATTTACGGAATATTCAATGTTATGATTGCCAACTAATCATTACACCATAGCAATTTATAATAAGAGTTAACATACTAAAAATATGTGTTATTTAAATAAACAGCATAAATGGCAAAACGTCAAAGCTATTGAACAAAATAGTCACTTAATAAACATTATTAACTATAAAGTTTGAAAGTCCCAAAGCATGATTTACACCACTAATAAATTACTTAGTTCAAGCAGAGTTCCCGACCAAGATGCTGCGACATTTTCTAAGGTTTTAATACATTAGTTGGTTGTATATAAATATAAATAAATCACGTGTTATTGTTTATCAACAGAGGATAAATTTTTGGTTAATACATGGAAAACTGAGTAAAAACTGAACTGGCGTTGAACTTTCTACCAGGGGCGTCACATGATTATATATTTGGGGGTGAGGGGAGGAGCGAGAGACAGTGAATCTCCAAACTTTCCACCAAGGGTGTCAACATGATTATATATTTGGGGGTGAGGGGAGGAGCGAGAGACAGTGAATCTCCAAACTTTAGGCGCCCCGAAATTATAAAGATTCCCAGGTGACCAGGTAACAAGGACAATGTTGAGAACACCAGGGGTCTGGGAGTAGAGAATACCCCCGGTTAATATGGGGGACAGTGGTTTCTGCCCCAGGAAAATTGTAAAACTTGGGACGAGAGTTAAGTCTTGAATGAAGTTTTAGGCGACTGTATTTTTAAAGTTTTTAATTATGTGTTTTTCAAGTTTGAGTGTTAATGGTTTTGACATTCATCATAAATGTGAGTAAGAAAACTAGCAAGTTTCTGATTGTAAAAACTCCAGGCTTTATCAAGTGATCCTCTTAAAACATTACCCGACCTTCTTAAGGCTTCTAGTATCTAGTAAGCTAGTAGTTGCAGTAGCCTTAATACTAGTAGGCAGTGACAACGGTACTATATCCAACTTGATTAATTAAGGTCTTTATACAATCTACTATAGAAGATATCTCATTTCAATCTTCAATGTAAGATGATCTATGAAGTTAGAAACTGTTGCAGAGTAGTTATTGACAATTGGGAAACTAAGAATTTTTCTGTACACAGCTGTGTTATAGAAATTTCACAATCAAAAGTACTGTGGTACAGAATAACTCTAGAATTTTCAAACTCAAAACCGCAACTTTTCCAAAATGTCCCAACTTTCAAGCATTTCCCCAACATTGGAGGGACTGACACCCCACTAGCCCCCGCCCACGCTCTCCCCAGCACTACGCTCCTGGTTTCCACTAGTATGGGCTCTTACAGTAATGTTAATATAAATATTGAAGAGAACACTAGACCCAAGTGCAAGTAATGGAAACGAAAACAAATCCTCTCTTAGTAAATTTAACACTTGTTCCAGTTCTAAGCCTGCTGAAGTGTTACGAAAATGTAACGCTAGATAGTTTAGCTTTAGGTTTTGCTTGGAATAAGATATCGGACAATTCCCATTTGCATCTTTTGTTGAGAATGCTTGAGAAATGGATTCGAGTAAAATGAAGTGGCAAGAACATTATAATTATAGAGTAGTAGTGGAACTTATTTTGTGTGTAGGAGGGGAAGGATAAAGTAACAAAAAAATATGTTTAGGGACTTTCTATTCTTATCCAACCCAAATAATGTTATTAAATTGGATGCTCCTAAAACCTATTGCTAAAAGATACTGTAGTACAGAATAACTCTAGAATTTTCAAACTCAAAACCGCAACTTTCCCCAAAATTCCCAACTTTCAAGCTTGCTCCTAAAAGCTATTTGTAGTCATCCACCTCATTTGGAGAGTTCTTGCAAATTATACATTTTTAACAGTTATTTAAAATAGTGCTCCCCTCCAAACATTTTTTAAATTTGGCTACTCTTGGAGGCTATTTGGAATAGTGCTCTTTTGTCAAATTTTTGAAAAATTGGATGCTTCCAAAATCTATTTTAAGAGAGGCTCAACAGATTATTTTTTTTATTAATTATATTTCCTAGTATATATTTGAAGTGGTATTTAACCAGAATTTTTTTGAACTTTGGAATGCCCTATAATATATTTAGAACGTTCCTCACAAGATTTTTTTTAATTAGATGCAGCTAAAAGCGATTTAAAGTGGTCTTCCACAAGCATTTTTTTTTTTAAATTGGTCGTCTTTAGAATCATTTTGAATGGTCCTTGCCTCAATTCTTTTTTATTTAGTTTGATATCCTTAGAAGCTATTGAAAGTGGACTTCCTCCAACATGTTTTTGAAAACTGAATGCTTTTTGAAGATGATTCGAGTGGTTCTTGCTTTTATTTCTTAAAATATTATATATATATTGAAGCTAATTGGAATGGCTCTCTACGGGTATTTATTTTTAAATTGGATGCTTCTATAAGCCATTTGGAGTGATAATTTCCTGGAAATTTTTTAAAAAGTGAGTGACTATAAGGGATTTGAAATGTTATACAAAGCCAGCTTTAAGCTTCATATTAAAAACTTGTGGATATTTAGAGAGGAGGGTTGAAATCCATAGCCCCCTCCCTACACCCATAATCGCACCAGCTGAAACTCAATGTATTAGTCTCCTGATATTGTTGACTACCACGTAAAAATCAAGGCTATACTTCACACGTCATCAAAATGAAGGGCCAGTTTCATAGTCAGATTTTAGTACGACTCAAGTGCGGCGCTAAAATAATTGCAAGACGCCAAATAACTAAACTCGAATGGAATTTGCTAGTTTCATATGGGAAAGGTTTATTCGAGTTTAAGTGGGTGTTACCTTGTATTTAGTTAAGCGTCGCACGTGAGGTGTACTAAATATGACTTATGAAACTGTTCCTAAATCTGTATCGACTCCCGATACCATAATGTAGTTTTCAACACTATAAGGAAAATTAAGTAAATAAATAAAATCAAAACAAATAGCAAAAATTTTTAAAAGTGCTAAATTTACCTGAAATGGGGCTTATTAAAAGATCCACTTTTCTCCACTTTTATCAAAAAAATATGATGACCAACAAATTGTTTATTATTTTTTTATTTCTACCCTTACTGATGTCTTCATTGTCTAAAGCAGACTTGAAATAGCCTGTATTGCTGGTGATGGTAGAGGTCAATGCTCAAACTTTTCCCAGGAGGTTTTTCACATTATATTCATTCGACTGATTTTACCACCCTTTGTCAATGTTCAAATAAACACTCATTAGAAGGCTCAAATCCTTCCCCTGATTGAGGTTTTCTGTATTGTTATTGTTATGTATTGCTATAAGTGATACGCCTTCAATCTCTCAGTATCTTCCCCTTACCCCCGTGTATTTGATTATTAGACGTGGAACATACATCCTCCCTCCATAAAGAGACATTCTCTCATCAGGTAGCTGACTTAGTTTGTGTACTCGTGCTTCAAAAACAACATTGACTTTATCGCTCATTTCCTGATCCATTTTTACAAGTTTGAAATCCTCTTTAATTCTACCACTAACCCTTTATTTGGAAGGGGTGACCTTCCAATGTCAGGTAAACGGGAATCACAAGTTAATTCATTCGGCCCAAACCAACTATGTCAATGACCTTAAGCCAGACTTATTCGCGCCAAAACTCCACCTTTCTTAGGTTACAAGATTTCGTGAGCCCTTTTGATTGAGGCTCAATACATTCTCGATAAAATTATCTATTTTGTGTGCGTGTCTAAAAGGGAGTAGTGTCTAAAGTGCGAGAATATCACAACTCCAACTTACTTGGAAAAAAATTGAATCAACACTTAATCCATCGTACTCGTACTCAGTATAAAATTGTTGCTGATTTGCAGAAACTTAACTTCATTCTACGTTTGTGTGTTAGATACCTAATCCTGTTTTCTGTTTCCAAATCAAAGTTTAATGCCTGACCCTATCAATTGTAATACTTCCACTCCATTTTTCCCAGCTGGCATGAGATGGGTATTTATGACCTGCCCGCAACCATAGACTACATCCTGGAGCAGACAATGCAGAAGAAACTGTACTACATCGGCCACTCTATGGGAAATACCATGTTCTATGTACTGTGTTCCATGAGGCCAGAGTACAATGCCAAGATACGGGCCCAGTTCAGCTTGGCACCAGTAGCCTTTGTGGAGCACATCCACTCCAAATACCAGATGGTAGCCTTCTTCTCTCTAAACATGAATGTGAGTACTGGTATATATTGCACAGGAGGTATAAAGCTGAGCGTCCACCAGGTCGATGGAGCGACACGGCGTGGAGAAACAGCATGCTTGTAAATGAATGGAAACCCGTCCATTAAGACGAAAGATAGGGGAGGAGCGTAACGGAGCTGCGATGCTTTGGAAAAAGTCGGAGACTTGTTGAGGTCAGCGTTACTCCACTCCAATCTACCGCCCTGAGGGACAGGATTCCATTCATTTAAATGTGTTTTGTTTAGGGGTGAGGGGCTTTTTGCTCCACGCCCTACTACTACACCCTTCACCTTAATGGACGGCACTCCATTCATTCGTTCATTTAAAATAAATTTGTTTGGGTGCCTATTGCCACCAACCTAGTGGATGCTCAGCTTAAAATCACGAAGAGAACGCTCATATTTTATTTATAGTCAATAATAAACAGTAATTTATCTTTTATATCAATAACGTAACTTTTTAATAATATACTTTTAATATATGTGGGCTCGGGTATTAATAAAATATATAATAGTTTAATATTATGATGGCCACATCTATTTTGTATGTACAAACACATTACCTTACTGTAATCACTAAGTTGTGAGAGGTGACACGTGGAAATATTTGTAGGCCTAAGTGAACCAGATTATATTTCTAGTGATATTTTGTATACTGATTAATCGTACTTGCTAATTAGCGAGTATTTTGGCACTAGAATTAGATGTTAAGTTGCGTTTTTTATGTCAAGAGTACAAAATATAATTATAATGTTTATTTTTTCATGAATACAATATAATCATTTCATTGTTTCTTCTGTCTGTAATAACATAAGCTAAATATCATCAAAATAAACAATTATACTTGAAACCGGTATAACAAAAATCATTTTAATAAGCTACGATAACTGATTCAGGTATTTTAAACATTATTCTGAGCAACTAGGATACCTACATATTCCAGGTACATTAGACACCGTTCTGATTAACTAGGATACTTGGGACTATTATACTAAACGCAACATATATAAGTTATTATCCCAGAATCCATTATAAACACCATTCTCTAAATATGGAATGGCAAATTTAGGTCTTTAAATCGTTATTTTGATGAACAACCATTCCTCCAAAAGGTAGAACAATATTACTAAAATATTGTAACCTTGTTACAACACGTAAAGAAGAGGATGGTTTGGCTTACCGCTTCTGCCCCAATTGACTCGTCACGACAAGGCTCCATCACACAACAACATCGCGGCATGACTTATTTCAGACTGACCTGAGGGATTATAGTTCGCTACTCACCTCCAATTGTACCTCGCCCAAGATAATAACAGACAGTCTATATGCGCAGATTGGGTGCGCTCTGACAGCTGTGATTGGAAGATAACGGAACTATTGTTTGGCGCGCGTTTGAATTATGCCTAGACTGTGTGAGCATGTTCCAGAACAGTGCTATCCCCCTTACCCCTTTACCCATCCTTGCTTCTCACGCTTTTAGAACACATTATCCCAAGCGGCTGTATATAATAGCAGAACTCTGTAGTGCCAGTACACATTGCACTACGATCGCTAAGTGAGGCACTTTGGTCTAGGATAGATTTATCTCGGTTTATTTCCAAATTCTGTTTGGCATTAATCATTCAAAATTACCGTTTGGGATGTTATATTATAAATTGGATATTTATTTATATATACCAGCTCTCCTGAATTTCGTTTAAAGACTATGACTAAACGTAATACTGTTGCACGGTTGGACCCAAAATATTTGTCTGATAGGGAAACTCTTTTATACGCTTCACGGATGTGTTTACGTTTGAGAGCACCGCCATTTTTGGTCCTGTTTTGCATTGGGCTGTATTATATTGTAATTTTCTCAAATCCTATGTTTTAAGATTATGCCACGTGTGGAAAGTTTATTTGTTATTGTTATACATCGGATATTTATTCTTTGTTGGTTAAATCAGGGGCCAGGAGTCAGCGTGCTTATTTTTTTGACTTTAGTTAAAATGTTTAACGTTAATTTTCCTAACTATAACGAATGTTTCTATTTTTGTTGTATATTGCTATTACGCCCATTTATGGCTGTTAAGATATTATTTTATATAGAATATTTTGTCTATTACTCTGATAAATTGAGAGTAGTCGTTGGTAACTAGCTAATATCCTTTTAATATTACCATAGTCTATGGTTTATTATCGCCGTCCTTCATTGTTTTCTCTACCAGATTTGTGCGAAGGTCAATTTAACCGTAATTGTTTAAATTGTTTGTTTGGCCATTTATGAACTCGGGGAGGCGTCTCACATTTTTGTTGTGTTATTATTACACTTCGGCCATTGTGTACAGATACAGCACCTAACGCTGGGAATGCCTAACTCTTTCATAGAGCCTTTTTTGTCATTTAGTTGAATAAAAATAAAACTCTCTTGTAACCAACCTGTCTGTTATTTATGGGTATAAGAATACATAAAAAAGGGTGGGGGGGGGTTACAATATAAGATATCTGAGCAAGGTATGATGCCCTTAAACTGATCCAAGTGCACCATTTTTATAAGATAAGATACCTTAACTAGGTACGTTAAGGCGATTGGCCCTTTTCATTTGGCGGGGAAATGCAAAGCCATGAGAACAAATTGTTATCTTGAAGATTTTTTTTTATTGTTTTGCAATTTTCTTTTCAGAAACTATTTGTTGAATTATAGAAGCATGTTAAGTAGTACTTTTTATATACATACCTCCTCTATAATTTTAACAGTGATCAAATATAAATAAGGTTGACATTTTTCAAGAGAATACTTCCAGCTTCACAACCAAAAATAAGAAAATGTAACATCTAATAAACATTGATACATTATCTTAGAAGAGGTGTTGAAAATTTTACTGTAAAAAATGCACTGGTCCTCGAGAAAACTGATATTTCCAAACATTTGATTTTTCCGCAAGACCTGTCCGGTAGCTAGCGCCATCTACGGTTTCCATGATTCACCTGTTCTTTTGGTGCAGAAGGATAATTTAGTCAGTTGTGAATCCACGCCACACCTTTGACCCTCCCGCCCACCATCCCACAAAATTGGTTTTAAACTGGCACTCGACAGGGCCAAGGGCAGTTAGCGAAAAAAAGCCTGAACCTAGAAAAAATTAGTAACAAAATTAAACCTATTGGAATGCATTCAGTATATATACCTCTACATTCTCTGAAAATTCCCAAGTTTTCTTATTCTTAAATATCTCGAGAACCGTTAGTCATACAGAAGCCTAATTTTTGTCAACTTATCCTTATTAAATTCCTTTATAGTATGAATATATAAAGGTGATTTAAGTCTATGAATAGCCTAAATAATAGTATGTATAGTGAAAAAGAGAATTGTTATAGTGTAACCTTGTTACAACCTAATGTGGAAGAAATGGTTTCACTCACCAAAGCCAGCCCTTGTTGACACTGTTGAAGTAATACGACCGAACTTCAAATAAACCCGAGAAACACTTCGCCGCACTATCACCATTCTACTGAGCCGGTCTTAGAGCCTCGCTGCTGGCTGTGTTGTCGACTCCCCCCTCCCTTCTTCCAGACAAATGAACTTCACTGAGCATGTGCAGTGCGCGTTCAAAAAACTTCTAAGAACTGAGTTGTGCGTGTGACTGGTGTTCTTTTGCCTACGTGTATGTTCTGGAAACTTCCCCCTCCCAACCTATCCGCGCTCTGGGAGCACATATCATCATGATATATAAATGGTCAAAGTTCAGAGAAGAGACACGCATTGCATTCTGGACTTTACGAGGTAAAGGCCTATTCATTATCTAGGCTCGTCGCATTGTTCAAAATTCTCTTTGGCTATAACTATTTGCTTTTCAAAATTAAACATCTTGGACACTCACACGGGTCTTATGCCCATTCTTTGCATTATGCAGAACTATTATTGTTAAAGTTGGAATATTTTATTGTTATCATCTTGAATTATATTTATGTTAGTTAACTTTGAGGCCGAGAGCCAGACGAGACAATTTTCCATGTGCAGAACTATTATTGTTAAAGTTGGGATATTTTATTGTTATCATCTTGATTTATATTTATTATAGTTAACCTTGTGGCCGCGAGCAAGGTGAGACTACTTTCCAAGTGCAGAACTATCACTGTTAAAGTTGGGATATTTTATTGTTATCACCTTGAATTATTGTTATGTTAGTTAACTTATGGACCACAAGCCACACGGGGCTACAACCCTTGTATGGGTTTTTATCAATATGGTTAGGAAATTCCTTTGGTACCACTTTACAAATATTTTGGTTTGTAAACCTTAGGGCCGTTAGACTGTGCATGTAGTCAGGGGTCGCTGGATTGGCTTTACGACTATATTAGTGGCTACATGTTTTGTTCTTTCTACTTTATTCTTAGGCAAGGTCTTGCTCTTGTTTTTTCATGGTTAAAACCATACCTTGACAGGAGACCAATTTAATTATGGTATATTGGCATTGATGGACAATGCCATTGTGGGCACCTAACGATGGGGCCGCCAGCCCTTTTTTTTTATTGTATTAGCGCCCTTCTGGCCCTGGCGGGTTTTGGTATACTTTTGTCCTTGGGCTACGTCCAAGTTTGTACTAATTGTTTTGCCCCTCTCCCTCATTGAGGTGTATAATGTTTTTGCTTGGTAAATTTATAACTTTCTTGTACCTACCACTGTGTATCATTTGTGTGGGGAAATGATTGGGGTAGGTTACAATAGCTAAAACTTTACATTTTAAAAAAATATTGTGGCATTATTTGTGCTCTTATGAAACTTTAATCTGAAATAAAAATTGTAGAGCGTACGATTCCAAATGGAAATCAATCATATATGTTAATTGTCTTTATGTTAAAAACAATGCTTACACCGAGAACGAATGCGAGCCATGTTCCCACCGTCGTGCACCACCCGCTACACAGCAGCAGTCCGTCAGTTCATAATACTGTTATGTGGTGTAGCTGAACATATATTTTAATTTATTGCTCCAATATATTCCACACTTACTACAATACTCTTGATGAGCTGGTGGTCTAGGGGTTAAAGACTTCTGTGCTGGGGGTCCGGGGTTCAATCCTCGGTCCCGGCATAGATTTATCTGATTGCCAAACCCTTCCTTCACCTCTGACAAGACGTGTATTAATCACAACTTGTGAATGTGTGGAATGCCAGGCNCAAGACGTGTATTAATCACAACTTGTGAATGTGTGGAATGCCAGGCCTCCGCCGTGGTTTGGATCCCACGTTAAACTGTAGGTCCTTCATTTCATCTCATTATCACCCTACCATTACACATTAGCGTAAGTGCGTTTAACCCGAACGGGTAGTAAGACGTGGCGCTAATAATAATAATCCTCTAACTGAAATAAAATAAGAGCCATCCGCGCTTTATATTCAGAATAAAACCTGCTGTTGCCCAGCAAGGTTCTGAGTGAGTAACTATAAAATAAAATGTATGTTTGTTTTATAAAACAATTACAACTATTTTCATTAATACAATACTAATTGCAACTATAATTCAAATTAATACTTTGTTATTTAATATAATTGATCATTTTTGTTCCTTCAAATCAGGGAAATGTTGTCTTGATGCACCTTTCACGGTCCGACTTCTCTAAAAAAAATAAGTTAATTTTTTCTTATTTAAAAATTAAATGTGGCTAATTAACACTTTACTGGTTTTGTTTGTATAATAATTTGTTGTTATGGTTTTTCTCTTATAGGTTTATTATTGAGGTTTTATACTGTTATGTTTGACATGAACACCACTTAATTTAAGATAAACTAAAAGATTAAGGAATGTTTTATTATACCTGTCATGTTAGAGTGTGGAAAGAAGCTAACAACCATCCACCCCACCAGGATTCCGTGGCACTTGGAAGAACCATCATCAGTTTGTGAGCCCAATGGGACCAACTAGTACTCAAGCAAGGTGTTCTTTGTCAACGTTTAGAAGAAGTGGGAAATACCCATAAACTTCAGACACCACAACGTGGGTCCAACAATGTCCTGATTTTGCGGCTAGGAAAATTAAATAATAGCTAAGGCACCACTACAAAAGTTTAGGGTTGGTGAACCACTGCAACGGGTCACCGTTGATATCGTAGGCCCCTTTCCGAGAACTAAGCGGGAAATAAATTAATTATGGTTGTATCAGCTTATTTTACTCGTTAAGTGGAAGCGTATGCTCTGCCAAACCATAAGGCAGTCACAGTTGCAATAGTCCAGGTGGACGAATTCATCAGCAGGTTTGGTGTCCCTACTGAACTTCACATGACAAAGGCAGAAATTTCGACGGGACAGTAATCAGACACTTGTGCGATTTATTACAAATTGCGAAGATGTGAACAACAGCTTACCACCCTATGTCAGATGGCTTAGTGGAACGATTTAATCGAACGCTACTGGACATGATGTTTCAGTTGATAAATGATAACCAAAATGACTGTGACGTAAAGTTGCATCAGCTAATGATGGCATAACATACAAGTGTCCATGAAACCACTAAACACACCCCTTTTGAGGTCATGTTTGGAAGACAAGCTCGTTTACTAATCAATATATTATACAGGAGACCAACGGAGCAAGTGGAGAAAGAAGTTAAACCCACTTCATATACAATGGATGTTAGTAATCGCTTATAATCTGCATATGAACAAGTCTGCATATGAAAAAATCTTAAAGTGAGACAGGAAAAACAAAAATACGTATATGACCGCCTCTGCTCCGGGAAAGCATATGAAGTAGGTGACAAAGTGTGGCTATACACACCAGCAATAAGAATAGGCTTGACTCCTAAGTTGCACAAACCATGACAGGGTACCTACGTCGTCAGTAAAAGATTTTTGAATGTGACGTACCGTATTCAATACACACTAAGCCCAAGAAAACGCCCCGTGGTTCATTTCAACGGGCTCAAATCATACTCAGCCCGAGATCTACCAAGAGAAGAGGTTGGACCGTCAATGATTGATTAGAATAAAGGTGAAGATACAAGGCTGGTAAAGACAGATGGCATTTCTTTGGAATCTCAAACAACTGGCATCAATCTCACGAGTGAACACTGGCAGACAGTGGAAATTCCACAGGTTCTTAACAATAATGCAGTGAACGTCATAACAGATGAAGAAGTACGTCGCTACCCAGCCCGGAACAGAGAACAAAAAATTCCATTTCAAGCCGGCCTTAGCTGAATGAAGAAAATTGTAAATAAACATATTTAATTTTTGAGATAGTTTTTTTGTATATATTTGTATGTGTTGTAGCATTTATTGGAAATATATGCTCCAAGAAAAAAGTCTAAATACAAGAAACTCACCAAAAGTCCCCCACTGTGCTGCGCCGACTGACTGTTTATCACACGAAAGAATAATGGCGTCCTCCTTCCACAAA